>PVJO010022610.1:0-27703 GCA_004026905.1 Hystrix cristata | reverse complement strand
CCCGGTTGCAGTCTTTTGTCCCCGGCGCCGCGCTGACCCGCTCTCACCTGAGCAGGAGAGTCCCAGGGTCAGGAGGCCGAGCATATATACTCTTAATATTTTTTATACGTGACCTGACATTTCCCTTCAGAAAGATAACAGTAGATTTGCAAGCAACAAGTCTTAATAAAACTTCTGCATTGCATTATTTTAATGTGTACTAATTTTAAAAACATGCAAATTAAGTGAATTTTATCATAGTAATGAAATGGTCTTGGAGAAAACAATTCTTATAACAACATTTCATAATGAATGATAGCAAAGAATTGTTTCAAATGATAATGAAGTGGCTATTAGTACAGAACCGAAGCGAGAGTCATGCTCAGAACTTACAAATGAAGACCTTGATTATTCCAAATACAAATTTCAAACTGTAAACACAACTTACTATAATAGGCCATTTTGTGTTTCACAAAGGAAGAGAGGCAAAAATTTAATAGTCTACTTCAAAAGGGGTATCTTTTAAAAAAATCAGAAATAATTAGATTTATTCTTCACCTAGAAAAATACAGTGAAAAAATATCTAGAAATAAAAATAGTGTGAATGAGGAAATAAGGAAAGATGAGAGAAGCAAAAAGACAGGAAGACTGGAAAATAAATCAGGGCTGCATGTGGAATCATCACTATTTGAGAGGCTGAGGCAGGAGAATCACAAGTTTGAGTCTCGCCTGGGCAATTTAGTGAGACCTTTTCTCAAAATAAAAAGAAATTTTAAAAGGCTGGGCTGTAGCTCAGTGGTAGAGCACCCCGGGTTTGATCCCCAGTGCAACAGCAACAACAATGACAACAAACAGTGGTCAGAAAGGACAGAACACTGAAGAAAAGGAGGAAAATTTAAAAAGAAAGAAAAAAAAAAGGAAGAAAGCACACATAACAGAGGCAAAAGAAACATTTGTAAGCAACTTTCATCTGCAGGATGGTAATATTTAATGGGCTCACTGCCAAAACATTTTTCAATGCTACAAGTACTCAGCTTAAGAAAGACACACACTGGCAGGAAAGAAGCCTTAACTGTCCAGTCTGCCAGGGAAGCAGAGATGGCAGCCTTTTTGTGACACTTAGGTGGCTGGGTCTTGTCATCCAGGAAGCAAGCATGGAAGCACACACCCTTCTGCACCGCTACACAGTCCCCCAAGCCTTCATTTGCTGTGAAATGCCTCAGAATAAATGGCACAGGTGTTTCACAGAGAAGGGGAGCAGACACATCGAACATCTCCACTACGGGGTAGTAGAATTTACCTGCTGACCAGTTAGTTATGGCCTCTGAGCTTTTCTCTGGTCGTGTGTGAGGCTGGATAGTGAGGGAGCCGACGTTCAAGGTCAAAGCTCTCGAGGAAGGTCCAGCATTCTCAGTCCTGGTAGAATGCTCTCAAAGGCCACAGATTGGTCCTGTCAGAAAGGGCAGGGCAAAAGACGTGGAGAATGTTGGACGAGATTCAACACTCTCTGGGCTTAGAGTGTGGTAATTACCTGGAACTTGTTCATATATACATATTCTTCAAGAGCTCTATTAAATGGAATGAAAGCTAGAAAGGAAAATGCAGGCACCGGCAATCTGTTGGTGTCTTGGATTCGTACTTCTCTTTTGAATGAAACTGGTTGGTTCTCCTCTACTATTTCCCCTGATCTACTTGGAAGCTGACAAACTGATTTGATAAAACAGTGATAGATTTGTCAGATTAAGATAGTAATTTACTTCCATTAATTTGGGAGACTCCAGTGTCTCACAGTGAGAAGAAATATGGCTGTCCTGGTGGGATATATTTAAATTCATTAGATTTTCTGGCTTTCATCTGAGACACTGGGACTTTTTCTTCTCGGCTGATAAATCCTTTCAGTTTTTACTTCAAGTGGCACTAAACAGGCACTCATCAATTTATATTTTAACAATGTCCAGTTGGATTAATCTGTTTAATTAGCAGTGGGTTGATGCTTTCTTGGCCCACTGAAAGTCCAGTTACCAAAATAAAAGAAAGACATGGCAAGCGGCTGGTTGCACAAAAACATGCCTCCTGCAACGGCAGGGAACAAGAAGAGAAATTCTCCCAACAAATGTTAACCCAGGGAAAAAATTTGAATATATACAAAAGATTAAATTAACAATAGATGAATGGCAAATGAGAAAGCTGCCAGTGACCAGACTTTCTCAGGAGCCAACCTTTAACAATATGGATTATTTCGGATAATTCATGGTTTGCCACTCTTTATTCTTTGTCTCCTCTATAATATCCAGGGCACATCTTAGAAAGATAATTAGGTTATTATCATATTCCTTAACTAAGTCGGACAAATTGCATCGTGCTTCATGCTAAACCAACCTACGGCTCTATCATTAGCATTGTCTAATTGTTCCAAATAAAGTCCTTTTTTTCTTATTACATCAACTTTATTTGTCAATATTCAGGCAAGAGCAACTGTTCCCTTTCCTAGAGGGCTTCTTAAATACACTCGCCACTAGGTAATCTTACAGTTAATACAGGCCGCAGCGTGGTAAAATGTAAGAAAATGTAAAGGTCAAAAACATGTTTCTATTATGAAAAAAATGAATGATAATGACATAATTTTTTCAGCTCATCAGGCTCTTTGCTAAGTGCTGCTGTTATTGCCAGATCAGTAGTGTCTAACAAAGAAGTGCTTTCTGCAGCCTGCTTCATTAGTCTGCCCTGTAGGACCTCACCTTCAGACCTTTCGCTAATCTGTTGGCCAGCTCAATAGTCTTGTTAGTTCTATTCACTTCTTCCTGACAGCGGATTTTCTCAGCTGTAGCCCTCCAAGAGGCCGGTGGTGCAAGCAGCCAGGTTTGTGTCTAGTTCCTTTAAATAAAAACAGTGAGAGACAACTTTGGACGTTGTCAGAACAAGTAAAAATATCACTGCTGAATTATTTTATATTGCAGAAAGTTAAATTATACAGTGTGCCCACAAGTAAACACAACTGCGTCGGGAGACTGTGCCAATTCACACAATGAGAAGGTGCAGGAGGGAAAATGGAAGAAAAGGATATTCGACAGTTTATGTAATTTTTGTTGTTTGTTCAAAACAGCACCAAGGGGGGAAAGAAAAAGAAGATACAGGCAAATTCAAAATCCTAGGGGAAAGTGGAGAATGTCATTTTCCCAGACAAATTACCTGAAGTCATGAAGATTTAATACAATTGATTGGTGTGTACCATTAGTGCCAATAACACGCTTAATACAGGGTGTCCCAAAACATTTTGCATTGAGAGCTGACAGTAAGATAAAACCCAGGGGAAGCTTTTAAGGTGAGATTTGAAGAGCTGTGAAGCATCAACAGCTCAGAGGGAGGGAGCTGGGTCTGGGGAGCCAGGGCAGCGCAGGCCGGGACAGAACCTCCAGCTGTGGATGTAATGGAGAAAGGAAGCCAAGGAGGTTGGGGGGCCTTGCAGAGCTGGCTGCAATGACAGAGGAGGCACGAGGATAAGTGGAAGGAATGAGGAGGAAAATGAAGGCTGTGTGCTACGTGTGCCCAAGACTCGGCTGTTTCTTTGGGCGAGGGAGAAGGTGAGAAGGGGGAGAGTAGGAAGGGAAAAGCAACACTCAGAAGAATCATTGTTCAAGCAGCAAAAGAACATTTTTTCCTCTCTGTGTGTGTTTCTGATTTGCTGTTCTCTTTCAACAAATCATATGCTCATTTAATGTTCATAAAGAACTTCCGTAAAGAAAGGAAGCTGTTTATGCTCCCAGCATATCGGGGCTGCGCTGGCAGATACAGAAGGGTAAAATTTTGCTCATGATGTATTTATGGAAAACATTAACACTGGAAATAATTAGATATGCAACTTATGTGAGAATCTCAATGTCCCTTTGGGGATGCTGAGCTAGCATCAGTCTGCATTATACCTAGAGAAACTGAGGCCAAGTGCCTGAAAGAGTGGGAAAGAACTATTTGCAGAAATTTAGGAAGCAACGCTAGTATTTCTTGAGCTTGTGTAATTATTTCTTAAACTGACCCTGATCTCATCATGACTAAAAATTCCTCAAGGCGGTTAAGCCAGCCTCCTCCAACTCTGAATTCTCTACCGCCCCCCTTCTTTGCAAACAGCTGGTTTGTGTTTGTGCCCCACAAAGCTGATCTGGACCTTAAGCTGAATTGGGAGGAAAGATCAGATACTGCAAAGAGTATCTACTATGCTGTCAGATTCCACTGGTGGTAGCACGAGTGGCAAGGCCAGTCTTGCCCCAAGGAGATTTCTGATTAAATAATCTATTAGATGAATTGCCGTTGCATTAGTTTACTAGGGCAGCTGTAACAAAATACTATGAGCTAGGCGGCTTGTACAGCAGAAATTTGTAGTCTCAGTCCTGGAGCTGAAGCCTACGATCAGGGTGCCTGCAGGCGTCGTTCCTTCTGCGGGCCGTGAGAGACAACGCATCCCTCATCGTTCTCCTCGCTTCTGAAGGTTGCTGTTTCTTGGCTGGTGAAACATCACCCAGCTCTGCCTTCTTCACATGCTTTTTTCCCTCTGTCAGCAAGTCTATCTCCGGACGTCCCCCACTTTTAAGGAGACCAGTCATATAGGGTCAGCGTCCACTCTAAGAACCTCACCCTAATGTCTGCTCAAATGTAAAGGTCTGCTTACGCCCCACCTCCAGATGCAGATGCATTTTGAAATACTGGGGATTGAGGTTGCAGCATAGACTCTTGCCAGGGCACAATTCCACCCGCAAGAGCTACCAAGTACTAGGTTAGACACTGCTGTAAAGTGGAAGGGGAAGGGCAGGACAGAGATGAGTTAGGTCGGCCCGTGACCTCACATACTTAGTTTGGTGAAGGAGGTGGCTCAGTATGCAAATGAGAGCAAATAAAGGAATGGAATTTATAGGCGACTGAGGTCTTATTGAGAAGCCTAGATGGTTTGTTCTGCAGGGAGGCAGGAAGGGTGCCACGACCCAGGCACTTTGTGAAATTCTCCCCGTATTAACGGACCTGAGGGGAATGCTGTCCCCAGTCTTCCTAGGAGGTGTTTCAGTGGGCACCCAGCAGATGGTGACTTGCCGGCTCCTGGTCATACGGTGAGGGTGAGGCCCTGGTTCTGTGATTAAAGTGGCCTCCATGCGGACAGCTTGTGGTTTGGGTCTGGAGGAAGGAAGGCCACCAAGGCCAGGTGTTGCACATGGATGGGGCTCTGGCTTCAGCTCAGAGCTCCATGGGGATGCAAGGCTGGGCCAGGAGAAAGCTCCCCACAGCATTCCCACGGCTGCCCAGATCTGAAGTGCAGGCCCACAATTTCCCTTAAACTGCCTTCCTCATGCCCAACCTCAATCCTTGCTGCTTGAGGCCACCCTGTCCCGCCCTGTCTCCAGTTCCGGTGGAGAAGGGCCACAGGCTGCTGCAGGAAGCAACACAATCATGAGGCCTGAACTCCCTTCCTGATCATTAGCAAATTCTAAGCACTCATCATGGCTCAAAAATTCATTGGAAGAATTTCATTTGAGTTCATTTTGGAGGGAAAGGAAAAAAGGTAGGAACTGAAAAGAAGAGAAAGGAAAGGAAGGAGGGAAGGAAGGAGAGAGGAAATGAAAAAGGAAAGAAGGAGAAAAGGTAGAAAGGAAGTAGGGAAGGGAGGAAGGAAACCAGGGAAGAAAGGACGGGGAGGAGGAACTGAAACCAGGGCAAGTAGAGCGGCGCGCTCTCTGCTGGTCTACGCTTCACACCCACGTCGGTGACGTGTTTAAACACAGGTTGGCGCCTCACTGAACACTGTCCCCTCCCCTGCGAACCCCTCGGCAGGGCGCACAGCAACCTCTGCAGTGCCTCCGTCTACCTTTCAAACTTCTTCGCAGTCTACCCTACACCCTGCTTTGTGGAATTACTTTCCAGCCCTAAAATAAACTGCTATTTCACGCCCTAGAATCCTGTAAATGCTGTTTTCTCTGCTTCACCTTCCAGGCTTCCAAACTGACTCCTCATTCAAACGTGTTACCTCCTTTGCAAACCTGCTCCCAAGCCCGGGCAAAAGTAGTCACACCTCCACCCTGCGCAGCCTGTTGCTCATCCTCGCACGGTGCAAACAACAGCACGTTACAACGACACATTTCTCGTGTCCCCCATGAACCCGTGCACTGCTGCAAGGGGGGCTGTTTCCTTCATCTCAGAGGTCACAGCACCCAGCAGCCAGCAGCCAGCACCCAGCACCCAGTCTGGCATGAGCTCTCCTGAATGAACGTGTATTTGCAAGGCTGAGCAGAAAGAGGGGGAGGAAGACAAAGGCAAGCAAGAAACACAGAACCATGAGGCGAGAGGAAGGAAAGACAGGAAAAAAAGTGCTTCTATTCCTAACACTAAGAGCCCGTGCTCCCCCCTGCCCTCAGCCATTGGGCACCATCCCAGCAGCTGTGGATACGGAAAGGAAAGACACCGTCCTCATGGAGCCCTCGACTCAGGTAGTGTCGGGAGGATAACAGGAGGAGGAGGTGACAAGTGTAAGGGAAACCAAAGAGCACAGCGGTGTTTCCCGGGGCAGCTGGGGGTCGGGGAGGAGCCTCGCTGACATGGAACAACCCTGCTCAGCAAGGGGAGGGCGTGCGAGGCCAGGCAGCAGTCGGGAGACCGGTGGTGCTTCTTCGGTAGAGGAAATTCTTTTAAAATGAGTGTGTTTAGTTATTGCTTCCATATTTGAACCCAAGAGGACGTGCACAAGGTTTCTTCAGGTACAGATCTTCTGGTTCTTCCCAGAACATTCACAAAGAAAAGTATTTGAGTTTGGTGATGGATTAAAAGATTTAACAACTCCCCCCGCCCCCAGCAATTTCCTAAGGTTTGCTATTGTTCATTGTATGAGGAGGAAAGAGTTTATCATTTTATTTGGGCAACTTTCTCTCTTTTTTCCCCCCTCTGGATTCATCTGGGCTTTTGTATGTGAAGCAAAGGAGGAGTGAGAAAGAAAAATTTCCAGTCCTGTCTGCTGTTCTCCCTCCAGCCTGGGCTCTGTCTCCCCACTGCCGGTGGGACTCTGGTAGCCAGAGACCCCAGTCTCTGGTAAAGGCCACAACTCTCCCTGGGCGAGGGTGACCCAGAGCTCATACCACCTGGATTTCTTGGTTTTCTTTTAGGTTCTCTTTCCCCAGTCTTTCTTGTTTGGCTGTAGTCTGCTCTGACAGTCTGAAAAGAAATGCTCCCAGCAGATAAAAGAATGTTATTATTTCCCCATTTTCCATGTGGCTGATAAGACACACCCCTTCCCTTAAAGGACATGCATATCCATGTGATTGATATAAAAAAAGAATTAAGTGTCCCAGCTGTTTCCAGACTCTTTCTCTCTCTCTTTTCTCCTTCTTTCTGTCCTTCTTTTTCTTTTCTTTCTTTTTTAAAAACATCACCCTTTTCAAAACAAGGGGAGATTCAGTATAGTTCCTGTGGCACTGCGATCCAGCAGTGTCACATCGCTATGGCAATCGCTGCCCAGGGCAGGAATGCAGAGCAGCTGTAATTGTGCAACGCCTTATTGCTGGTGCATGTCAATCAGAACCTATGAATTGAGAAAAATTTGCTCTGTTCATTCTGTTAAATGATGTATCCAATTAAACCTGTTAGAATTCATGATCTTCAGTCAAGGTTAAATGAAAGTAGTTACTCCTGTCAGCTAGGTGATTAAATGCTGCCTACATCAGGCACATTTATGTGCAAAATTAAAATTTTGGTATAAAGCATGAATCTTTATGCATGCCAGTTAATTATCTCGTGGTTCCTTCACTTATTAAATGCCCACTGCATTTCTTCTTAATCATCAGCTTCCTTTCAAAACTTATTTCATACTTCACATTACACCACATTTCAATGTTTAAATGAAATGCCTTACCAAAGAAAACTTCCTCTTTTTGAGGGCTTAGCTGTACTATGCTACTGAAAATAATCACTGTTAACATTTTCTCATTATTGTGTACAAGCCTTTCTAGAGCCAGGCTGACTACTGCAAAGGCATCTGGGAGGTGACTCCCTGCTAGGTTCCACTGAGGCTGGGTTTTAGCCTGGGCTGCAGCCTCCTTCTCGCCCTTTACTCAACCACTGCAGCCGATCTGACCCCCGTGCAGGGACTCATGCTGACTGTGAGGCATTTTTTTCTCTTTCCTTCCCGTTATACCTTGTGTAAATACAAAACAAGTCCAAATGGAATAATGAAGATTTACTACTACACACCAAAAATACATTGGCAATACTATCGCTTCTTCCTTCTTAAAAATAAGACAAAGACTTAACCAGGTCAGGCCTCAGACATACATACATCTGTTGGGTTTGGAGATGAATGAGAAGTACAAAGTAGAAACAGCACCGTCCCAGGGTTCCAACAAGCAGAAGTAGGGGAGTGGGAAGATGCTACGAAAAAGCTCTGGCACATTCAGTTTTTAGAAATCTTCCAACGGTATCTGGGGATGGGGGATGGGAAGGGGAAAGAGAAGAAGTAAAAAGGAACAAGAGGTGACACGTACATGTACCAATTCCCCACGATGAATGTATTTATTATGTGTTGCAAACAAATGCTACTAATAAGAAAGAATCTACCTTTTAACTTGTATTTTTAATAAGAAAAACTCAACAACAGTTGAACAGAATTGAAAATTTTGCAACAAACTTTCCTCTACTGATGTTATCTCAGACATTTTTTCTTTCCTGATGAGGTAGATGGTAACATTGTACAATTTTTAAACTTTAAAATTAATTCCTACTGTTTCATTGATGTATAATAAAATAATACCATTGGTCCCAATGTTATGGAAATTAATTTCCACTTTGTTTTAGTTCTCTGTATCATGTTTTATAGTTTCACATATTCTTTTGTAACCACAAAGCATTCAAGAAATATAAGGAAAATATCTTTAAAGATGAAAGATTTAAGCTCTCAATTTAGTCCTCGCAATTTTTTTTTTAAAAAGTACTTCCTACATTAGAAAGTTATGAAATATTCCTTTCAAGTAAACTTGGAAGGCACCGGATTTTCATGAAAATGAAAATAGGTTTATTAAGAAATGAACTGAAGAAAGGGTTTTCACTGAATCATATTAATGAATTAGCCAGTGTTTGGTGATGCTGAGCAGCTGCTTATGTGGAAACGTGCCCTTAGCCACATCCTGTGTCAGTAATGATGCCTTGTTATCCTTCTTGGTTTTATAGCTCCTGAGAATACTTATCAGTATTCAAATGTCAACTTAGTTTTGTTAAACTGGAACTCTAACCCCAGAGAGAAGAAATGAGGAACCTTAAGTGAGTATGGGGCCTATCATTTGTTGCAAAGACTAGACTCACAGGGGTCGGGAGGTGGGCGGATCTTGGGGGTGGGTGGGGTGCTGTGTGTGACAGGTGGGTTCTGGAGGCTGGGGTGCAAACTTCTGGTCTCTCGAGGGCCTACAACCTCATCCCAGCCTCCAGGGAGGTGCGGTGGGGGGGGGGGGAGCGGTGGCTTCTCCCCATGTTATGTCCCTCGCTTCTGAGCCCAGTTTCCTCCCCTCACATACTCCTCCATGCCGCTGCTCCCTGCCCCGACCATGTGGTCAGATCTAGGTACTGTCAGGGCTACGCCTCAGAGCAGGCCTTCAGCACCCCACAGGTGTCCCCTTCTAACGTACCCCTTTATATGGACTTTGAAATAGCAATGAAAGGGAGGAATGAAGACATTGTACTTAGGAGGCGTTTCAGGGAGAACGAGGCACCTAGCTGGAGGAATCTGTGGGTAACCCCTGAGGGGGGCTGGAGAACTGAACTCCCATTGCGAGGAGCATACTGAGTAACAGTATTTGGGGACCAAAGTGCCACCTGAGGAGGAGAGGGCCAGTTAACTCCAAAGCTTTGGCCTTAGGCAGGGGACTGTCGCTTGTGTCCTCTCATGTCTTTACCTGAAAAGTGTGTCTTTTTTTCATCAGATGATGCCAAATGATTCTTTAAAGGATCCTATTTAAAGTGGACCCAAATGATGTCCTACATCTCGTTCTGGCTCCGAGAAGGCCGATTAGCAAGATGCACCTAAAGAAAGGTGTGAGCAGGAACTCTCCTGAGATTTCTGGATTGGAGCGCTGGAGGATTGTGCATCCCTTGGCAGATGAGAGCAAGGCACGAGGGTGAAGGACGAAGAAGCAGCAGGTGAAAGGCACAGTAAGCAAATATCCCTTTGAGTTAATTCTTATAAATGCGGATCTTTTTGTGTGGTCGTGTGTGTATATTGTGGGTTAGATGTCAGAAAACTAACATCTTTCCTGAAACCTTTTCTTTCTTTCTTTTTTTATAAAAATCATTTAGAAACAGGAACAATTTTCTGTTCAAATGGTTGCTGTCCCCAAGTGGCTTAAAAACTCTCAGTGGGAAGGACAACAGCCCTCTCAGAGGCAGAGTGGCCTCTGTCTGTGAGAAATATTCACCTACGGGTATGCTTTTCTGGCTTCCTTTATCATCGCTTTGCAACTTGGAGATGTAACATAGCTTGAAATCAACCATGTATTTAGCCCTGCTTTGTCAGCCCACCTGGCGACAGATTGGGCTGTTTTGTGGCCCTGCTGCTTTCCCCAGGTCACACAATGCCATGGCAAGTAGAAGGACTGGGTCCGATTTAATCAAAGGCTTTTGATTGTACCAAGCTAGGAGCCTCATTCCAACAGGGAAGCCTCGTCTAGAATGGAGGAAGAAAGAGTTTGGTGTGTAGCACACACACTGGTTTAATGCTCCACGCAGAGAGATTGATTCACCTAAATCTGCCCAGCAGCGACATCGGCAGACCACCGCCGCCGCTGCTGGCTTGCACAGGGAATGGCAGGAACACAGAGGCAGGGCCACCGCTTCCTCTCAGGGAGCTGTCACTCGGAGGTCATGTTGTTGCTTTCAGCATCTCACGATGCTGCCATTGGTCTGCTTAACTTCCAGGCAGGGGCAAGTTAAACAGGAGCAGGCGGCCTTGAGCCTCAGGGCTGGTACGTGGGTTGGCAGAGACCGGCCGGGGCACCACTTTGCACTGTGTTCGTCCAAGGGGACAATTTCAGAGACACACTCTGGCGGTGGGGGGACATCCATGATTTTACTTCGACAGTCTTCTGACCTGAGGTCAGAAAGGTGATCCAGCCAATAGGTGCTGCCCCTCTTTCTCTACTTGGAACAGAGATGAAAATATTATTTACCTTTCTAGTCTCTTGGGGGTGTAAACAGGATAGCATATGTGATGTTACTGATTTGCTCCAAATTATTTCCCAGACAGTAAGGAGTTTACTTTGGATGTGACAGGAGAAAGAAATGCACAGTTTACATATAACAAAGCAAACATTGTGAAGCTAATGACTGGCGACTTCCTCTGTTGGTCTTTGATTATCTCAGGAGCTCACAGGGACCTGCGATGATACTTACATGTGGGGTCGTATGGCTCCATTGGCAAATATTGGTAATTAGAAGACAAGATGTACTCTATTCATGCGTGAGAGTATTGTTAGTGCTCTTGAATTCGCTGTATTTGAGGGCACCAGCTATGTGGCAACATAGAAAACAAGTTAGATATGGGTTGGTTTGAAATAATTTATGTTTTACATAAAGATATTTACTAAAATATCTTTTTATTTCAAATGTGTGTAGTAGGCAGTGACATCCAAATCTGCATTAAAATGAAGGAAAAAATAGTACATTACTTGTTTCTTGGGGGACTCTAAAGAGTTTGCCACAATTTTGGCCAGGCACAATCTGCTGTAGGGGACTACTGAATAGTGCTTCTGTGTGTCAAGAAGAGCAGCATTGGCAAAGTATTTGGAAATAAATTGAGTAAAGAGGTGAAGGTAGAGAGCTGTTTCAAAGAAAGAGAAGAATGCCAACATTCTGCAACAGTAGGTGATATACAATAGGAAGGATGAAGAAACAACTTAGGGGCTGCTTGTTAGACCTGGCTTCAGGTCTCTGGATCATTTACTGAGATGCTGGCTTCAGTAATGATCCAGATCACTTCTTCCTACATGGTACAGTGACAGGGATGTGTGGAATAGTGATTTCCCCTCCGGGCATTTTCTTACACCATGAAGCCTCAGGATTGAAATGGTGTTTGGCTTACAACATGGGTTCAATTTTGAACCATGCTTCATGTGTGAGATAGGAAATATTTGGAAGAACATTTGTAAGAGGTTTGGTTGGTGAGATTCTCCCTCTACCTGTACCTTTGAAGAAGAAATTTTTCTGATCTACAGGAGGAGAGAGAAAAGAGTTCAAGAGAATAAAATAGTTGGAAGTTAATGACTATCTCACCAAGAGAGTTTTCCATGCTGGGCCTTTTTCTGACCTAGCAGGCATGTATCTGTGTATGTGCATGTGTGCATGCATGCACGTGCATGTACATGTGTATATATATATACATGTATGTGTCCATCTTCTCAAACAGGAGGTAGCACTGTATATAACTCAAAGCCTATGGGCAGCTGGGCCTTAGGGAGCCTCCTAGAGCGTTTCCAGGCCTTGAGAGGATGCAGGAGGTGAAAACTGCCCTGTGTGGCCCACAGCAATGTGATGTGTGTGCCATGTTTCAAAAGCCGGTTGGCCTGGGGTGCCCTGTGGTATGTGGCCAGTAGTATGGCCAAAGCTAATGGGGTCTGACCATCCTGGTGAGTACCAGCATGTAGAGAGGAGACTGAGACCTGGGCAGGACTCGTACATTTCTGAAGAGGCCAGGTAGACAAACATGCACACTCCCAGGAGGATGGATGTTATGCCCCCTCTTCCCAGGAGAAGGGTGACCCTAAAATGACCAAACTGACCATGAGTCCTCAGACAGACTTTGAGCTGACTCTGTCCTATGAATTAGAAAGTGTCATCATTAGTGGAATGAAGGCTTGAGTTCCTATTGAGACAGAAACTCCATTCAGTTACAGAAGACTGAGAGAGCTATAGTTTCTGAAAACCTAAGTTGTGGATTGAGAAATTTTTTTTTTAACCTATTTCAATATCGAATACCTACACTCTGAGAAACATGCCAACATTTGACTGAATTTTAAACTTGGGTATTTGGAGTGGAACAGACATAGCTCAATGCTTAGATTCCATTTGAAAATCTTTAAGACACATGACAAGGAGAGCCTTCCAATTATAATCTGTATGAGGCCCAAATTCCTCTGTCATAGTCCTTTGAACCCTAAAATTAAAAAACCCATTTAAAAAAAATATTTACCTACTGAACACCTATCATGTATCCATATTTGTCTAGATATAGGGAGGTTACAGTCACTTAAAATGACTTCCCTGACCTCAAGGAGATTAAAGTTTATTACTTTACAAGTAAGACATAGATACTTCACTCAACACATTTATGCCATTAAATTAAAGCAAACAGATGAAAAAATGATCTTGAACTATAAGTACATGCAGAAACTTCGGTTATACTCCATGCATCACAGTTAATGTACTTTCATTAAGTGACAAAATTCATTAGGCACCATGAAAACGGGAGGCTGGGTTAAGTGCACAGCCTCAGTGATGTCTGGCCGCTTGGGCTCCCACCTCTTCATCACTCGCTAGCTGTGTGGCTTCGGCCAAGTTACTCGGCCTGTCTGTGTTTGTTTCCTCTGCTGCAAAATAGAAATACTAAAAGGGACTGTGATGTGGCAAAAAGAGTTATGGTATTTAATGCACTTCTTACAGAGTCTAGAGGAGAAAACACTAGATATATGGAGATATTTAAGCATGTGTGTAATATATAACAAGGCATACATTTTAAAATGTTCTTTCTTCCTTTTAGCGTTTTTACTTTTCTGTAACCTGAACAATTCCATTCAACTGATGCTGCAGTGCAGAATAGAATAATATCTGTTAGGTATTTTGATTTAAGTTAGCAAACAAATTACATTAATCTCATACATTAAACAGGTAGGTCAAACATTTCCCTTAATACTCTTTTTGCAGTTGTACATCTAATGTGAGTCCCTATAGTATGGGAACTGCCACAGACTTTAAGAAATATATATGGATACTTTTAAAACAGAGACCAGATTTAGTTTAAAGATATGTCTTTTCAAATTAGCTGTGTGATAAGAGGGAGCCAGTTGATAAAGGACAAGAGAAATGCTAAATATGCAGTGACAAACAGTGAAAAATTAAAGATTGTAACTAACATTAATTACATCCTAGTAAGATGAATAGGCTGTTCATCATTAATGAGAACATACACCTTTGTCTAAGTTTCACATCCACCTGTGATGAATGTGCTAATGGGGATAAAATACATCATAGTAACATTTGAATTAACAGCACACTAATAGATTGACATATGAGTATGAATAAAGCATTTAATCATATAAACTATACCACACCCAAGAGCAAATTTTTATATTGCCTATATCACATCCAAGTAAGTCTAGAAAACATTAGAGTCTATCTTAAATAATATATTCAAGATACTGTCCACATTGTAGAAAATCCTAGAAAGGGTTTACTAATTACATTCTAGGAAATTTAACCGAGGTAAATGAGAAGATTGAATCTAACTCTGATGAAGTAAAGGGAATTCAGATGCCACATACTCAAGCTGTCACGTTGTTCTATGGCATTATTCTTTTTGCTTTCAACCCAGTGTATGTGCTGTCGATGAAGGGTCATTGATTTAATACCAAATATAAGGTATACTGAGGTAAGATTGGCCTTCTGTTTGGCAGAGTTCTGTGAAAACTAAAACACATCCTTTCGTGGCAATCTGTTATCATTTCTGCAGCAGTAGAATGGTATCTCATAAGCAAAGCAGTGCCATGTTATTTTGACGGAGTGGATTCTTAATTTATTAAGTGATATTTAAACTCGTGCCTACCATGATTAAACATTCTTAGGGCAGAGCAATTATGCATATATCACAGTAGCGGGGATAACAAACATATGTTTATGATCCAGACCCACTCCTGTTAAAGAAAACACACATGCTATGCAATATTTTCAAGCGCTTCCAACATCATGAATACATGTAAATCGTTGTAGTCCTTGTTTAAAAGTTAGGAGGTAGAAGCATTGGTTGTGTAACAGCAATGGCTTGAAGTCTTTTGAAAGATGTGAGTTATCAACTATTTATTCATTGACCAGCTCCTAATAGGTGCCGAGTACAGTGGCAGAGTTCAGGCAGCTATGTGGACACTGAGGACAAGGTTTTAGTCCTCAGGGAGGTCATTAAGAGGCCGAAGTATCAGATGTACTCAAGACATCAGCCACAGGCCCAAGTACAGAGAGCTGAGAGCAGTCAGTGGGAAGTGCTGAGGGTAGAGTAATGGCTTATGAGGGGAGAGGAAACTCTCTTGGACAAAAAGGGAGAGTGGGGATTGGATTTAAAATAATTTTTAAATTGACAAATAAGAACTACGTATTTTGTGTACTACATGATGTCTTGATGTACATAAATGATGTGGAATGGCTAAAATGAGCTAATTAACATACCCATTACTTCACACACTTAGGTTTTTTTTGGATGAGAACACTTAAAAGTTGTGCTCGCTTTGGCAGCACATATACTGAAACACTTAAAAGCCACTCACGGTGATTTTCAAGAATATAATATACAGTTATTAGCTATAGTCACCATGTTGCACAGTACAACTCTTGAACTTACTCTTCTTGTCCAAATGAAATTTCATGTGCTTTGACCACCATCCCCAACCCTCTACTTCCTCACCCCTTGGAAATCATGTACTTTTATGGTTCCAACTCTTTTGGTTTGCACATATAAGTGAGATTATATTGCATTTGTCTTTCTGCGCCTGGCTTATTTCACTAAATATAATGACCTCCAGCTCTGTTTGTGAGATTACAAAAGGCACTATTAAATTCTTTTTCAATGGCTCGATAGTATTCCATTTTGTACATGTACCTTATTTTCTTTATCTACTCTCAGCTGATGGGCACTTAGGTTGTTTACAGTTCTCAGCTATTGTGAGTAATGCCTCAAAGAACATCAGAGTGCAGATGTCTTTTTGATGTACTGATTCCACTTCCTTTGGATCTATACTTAGTGGCAGGATTGCTGGATCGCACTGTAATTGTATTTTTAATTTTTTGAGGAAATTCCATACTGTTTTTCATAATGGCTGTCCTAATTTACATTCCCACCAACAGTATGCAAGGGTTCCTCTTCACCATCCCGCCAGCACTTAGTATCTTTTGTTTGTTTTGATAATAGTCATTCTTGCTGCAGTGAGGTAGTAGCTCATTGTGGTTCAGATCTGCATTTGATGATTAGTGATGTTGAACATTTTTCCAAGTATATGTTGGCCATTTGTATGTCTTCTTTTGAGAAATGTCTATTTAGATCTATTGCTCATTTTTCAATTTTTTTTTCTTTTGCTTTTTATGCTCTTGGGGTTTGGAGTTTCTTATGTATTCTAGGCACAGCTCAAGAAAATGCTCCAGAATCACTGATTTTAATAGTGATTTGAGAAGGGTGGTCTTCTTACTACTAGGGATTGACTGGGGATATTCTTAAGAAAGGCATTCTAGAGTCAGCTATTACTAAGCAGTAGTTGCTCTGACAGTGACTCCAAGACACACTAGATTTCATGTTCACTGACCACTTTAATTGCCCATCAGTGATAAATCAAGTTGTGTCCTAGTTATTTTCCTTGTTACAGGGACAAAATACCTGACACCCACAATGTAAATGAGGAGAGATTTATTTTGGCTCGCACTTTGTAGAGGTTTCAGTCCACAGTCACGTGTCTAGAAGCGTGGCGGTGTGGCAGAGGGCACCACAGAGGAGAAAGAACTTGCAGCATGGCTGCAGGAAGCAGAGAGATCAAGGAGGAGGGAGGGATATAGACCCTTCCAGGCAACGCCCCCAGTAACCCCCCCCCCCCCCGCCAACTAGGCTTCACCGCCCCAAATCACATCTGGCTATAAACTCATAAGTGGGCTAATCCACTGATGGGTATCATGCCCCCGCAATCCAGTCCCTTCCCAAAAGGCCCAACTAAAAGTGCACGAGGCTTTGGGAGGACATCTCATTATAAACAATACCAAATGAGGACCAAAAATCACCCCAAACCTTGGAAACACCACTAACTCCCTTGTTAGCCCTAGTTTTGGTCTCTCAGCAATTCTTGTTAGCTCTAACAGGGTTATTTATTCCTCTCCAGAATTTCAAGAACTTTTCACTGTACCCCACCCCACTGCCACTACCCTGGTCAAATGTACATCATTTATCACTAAAATTAAATGACATTCATACTGCAGTTGCTGAGTTACTTATTGTAATAACTTCCAATCCATCTCCTAGTCCCCTTGTCTGTAACTTGTTCTCAACCACAACAGAATGATCCCATTAAAGTTTGGTCAGATTGCGTCGTTCCTCTGTTTGAGAAGCTTTGGGGCTCCCATCTCACTCAAAGCAAAGCCAAAGTCCTTCCCGTGGCTGCCAGGCTCTGCACAGTCTGACCACGGCCCCTGCCCTGTGACACTCTGGCCTCTTCTCCTTGCTTAGCCTTTAACTGCTCTAGTACTTGTGTCTCCTTATTGTTCTTCAATGTGCCAGGCACACTCTCATCTTAAAGACACTTTGTTTAAAATTCCAGCCCCCTCAACTCAATGCCTCCTATCCCAAATCCTTGCTTTATTTTTCTCCTTAACCTTATGAAGCAAGCTATAGATTCAGCTTATTTTTCTTGACTGCTGCTTTTACAGTGGTCCAAAAGAGAGATGATGATGGCTGAGAGAGAGGTGGGTGCAGCACAGCTGGTCAGAACAAACTGGATTCAGGATACATTTCGGAGCTCATGCTGACAGAAGTGGGGCTAGACACAAGACTGGAAAAAAGAAAGAAGTCCAAGGTGACACCTTTGGTTTTCACCTCAGCAACTGAGTGGATGGTGGTACTATTTTTTAGGATGGGAAAATTGGTTAAGAATGATTTTTTGATAGGGAACAATCAGTAGTTCATTTTCAACCAAGTTAGTTTAAGATGTATATTAAACATACAAATAGAAATGTAATGTAGATGTACTTATATGTACAAGGCTGGACCTCAAGGAAGATGCCTGGACTAGAAAATAAATGTGGGCATCTTCAATGTATGGGTGATATTTACACATGCTGCCGAAGCTTGAGCAGTGTGGGGGCGATACCTGAAGACATGGAACTGTGTGAATCACCAGAGGAGAAAGTGTAGCCAGAGAAGAGATTTACAAAAGATTTCTGGAGCAACGGTCACTTTGGACATTGAGTTTAGGAAGAGCTACATGTGCTGCAGGAAAGAGGACATTGTTTTAGGAGTCAAGTCCAAGAAGAGGAGGGCAGGATGGGAGAGAGTTTAGGGGGTGCAGGACTGCAGATACAGGAAAGCTTGCAGGATTGGAGATGGGGAGGGGAAGCAGCTTTCACCTGATCGCATCTGTATTTCTCTATGAATTACATGACAAGGACTTCAGTTCTGAGTTGGGTGGGAGGGGATGTTGGAGATTTGAGGTTTGAGGGATAGCACATAACAGTCATCTTGGGAGTGAGCTAATGAATTTACTAGGAAGTTTAGTTGTCTGACAATGTTGAGTGCTCACTGAAGAGTTTTAGTCATAAATTTAGAATGAGTCTTGAGAGGATGGTTGTGATTTTTCTCCAGCACCATTCGCCTGCTTGGGTACAGGGCGATAGTAAGCAGTTAATTGCATTTAGAAGGAGTTGGGGTGGCCTGAGGGGGAAGTGAGGTGTTGTTATCCAGTGGGTGTAGTTTTAGTTATGCAAATGACTAAGTTCTAGTGATCTGCTCTACAATACTGTGCCTGTAGTTAACAGTACTACATTGTATACTAAAAGTTTGTTCTGAAGGTAGATCTCATTCAAGTATTGTTACCACTATTTAAAAAAAGTCATAAAGACAGGCTCTAACATCAAATAACACTGGATTTTGCCCCTGAGAATATGGATAGTAGCACACTCTTGCTGGATAAGGAAGTGTGAACTGTTACTTCCTTTTTTGGCTAATTTATTCCTTTGCTGCAAGGTCACGAACATGTACACGGTTATTCTGTGGCAATTTCCCAATTGCTGTTCTCTAGTTTTCAGACCCAGAGGGTGCCACAATAAAAGATGGTGGCATCTTCTTCAGAACTTCCTGGAATGGATTCAGCTACAGGTGTGAATTCTTGAGTAGCGGGTAATGGTGGCCTTGAAGAGAAAAATTTCTCAATGTCTGGACTCTTTATTGTTCTGTGGACACTTTCAAGTACCTTCTTAAAGCTCTTTGATATTTGTGAGAAAACAATCACAATTTTCCTTTTGAACAATTCCATGCCCACCAGCATTTCTGGCTGTGCACTGAACCCTGCCTGGGAGAGCATACTTCTGCACGGGTTGCAAGTAACAGGCCATCCAGACGGGTTAATGATTCCAATCCTGACAAAAAGCAAGATATTCCCAATGCACGATGTGCAGGGGCAAAACAATCAACTTCCTCCTGCGGTCTCCTGTTGTGAGCCGCCTCAAGACGGAAAGGGGTCAGGAGACCCAGCCGCCCTCACTCTGGGTCTTGGGGACGCAAAGGAAAGCCTCAAGGTTGACGGGTCTCAGCTTCAGACACAGTTGACGCTCCAAGTACTAACAGATTTTTTTTTAAACAACTGATGAACCATGATAAGTAAGTTGAATTAAAAATGTGCGTCTGGCTGCCCCTGGACGGTTAGGACACTGACTGACGGGAATCATGACATTGAATAGGATTATTTCACACCCTGTGAAGCAGCGAGCACCTCTTGAGAAGCAGCCCGGCATCGCTCTGATGAGGACGGTTATGCCCTGGCCAGGCGGCAGTAATGGACATGACGGAGACCGGTGCTCTGCGAAGAGTTGGTGGTTTCCTCACCCTGTAGACGTGTAGCAGATCGAGTCACTGCAGTTCCACCCCAAATTCAGCTTCAGGGAAAGAAGGCTTGCTTAGGAAAGTCACCGTAAAACCTTGCTAATTTTTTTTGTGTGTGTATGTGCCAGGGATCAAACTCAGGGCCTTGTGCTTGCAAGGCGAGCACTCTAACCACTGAGCTAAAGCCCCAGCCAAAAACCTTGCTAATTTAGATGTCTCTTCTTCACTATGCTTAAAATAGTCTGACAGTCTCTTCCTAAGTTGCCATTAGTAGATTCCATGTACTTTCTGTTTTCATTTTTATTTATGGCAGTATTGCCCTCTGTTACAATTTAAATTGTTCTGAGTTAAGTTATGTAAAATATAATTTTATAAATTTTTATTGCTTTTGGGTGATAATTAGGGTAACATACTATTTTCAATAATTTGTTTCAAAATTAAAGGAGCAGATGGGGCTTTGTCAGGAGAGTACAGTGAGGGAGGCCCATCAAGGTGTTTAAGGATGTCGGAAGACGAGGTGTGTCGTGAGCGAGGGCAGCGAAGGGTGTGAGGATTTAACGTGGAGGACGGGAATGTGGGGCTGGGGCTGTGGACTGGCCGTTCCAAAGAGGGTTGCTGGGGGGACAGTGTGGTGATTGGGGGCGGTTTGTGTGAGATTGAGCTTTCCGAGGTGTTTCAATCCTACTGTTGTGTTGGGTACAGTGAATGAAATGGACATTGATGACATATAATACTGAGGGGAAATGACAATAAACAGGCAAATGAATGACATGATGTGTCAGATGGTGATAAGTGCTACGGAGAAAAAGCAGGAACGGGGAATGGGGAGTTCCAGAAGACATCACAGTGTTAAATAGGGGGGCCGTGCAGGTGGAGAGGTTGGAAAGAAGGGATGAACTGACACTCAGATATCTGAGGAAGTACAATCCAGGTAGAATGATGACAAATACGACAAGGTCCAGTGGCTGCAGTGAACTGGCCGAGGGCACAGTGATAGAAGAGGTCAGAGAGATAACGGCGGTCGTGAAGGAGAAATTAGATCCTAGGGATCCAGGTAGCAGAGTATGGAGGGCTTTGGAAGCAAAGATCTAGTTTTTCCTTTGATTCAAATGGAAAGCTACTGGAGGGTTTGGCGCAAAGACAAAACTTAGACCCGAAAGGATCACTCTGCTTGCTGTGTTGAAAGGGGACTGTGGGAGGACGGGACAGAGATGGGGCAAGGACAGAGGAGGGAGATTGGCTAGGAAGTTCTGGCAATAGTACAGGTGAAAGATGATAGCTAGGACCTTGACAATGGTGCTGGAGACAATGGAGAGAGGCCAGGGTCTGGGCACCTTGTGAAGGGGATCCCAGTGGGTTTGCCACAGGCTGAATGTAGGATGTGAGATAGAAAGAAGGGGCAGAGATTCTAAGCAGCTGAAAGATTGGAACAAATATTTACTCAGGCAGAGAAAACAGAGAGATTTGGTTGAAGATCGGGTTTTGGTTTTGTTCAAGTAGAGCTGAGATTCTGCTTAGAAGGCAAAGTGCAGAAGTGGACTAAGCAGTTGGATGTATAAGAATGGAGTTCAGGATTCTCAGCGTTAGATCAGTTCTAGTTCATACGGAAGATAAAAATTTGCAAGGCATCTCGAGCCATGAGACTACATAAGATCTTTAAGGGAATGTGGTGGACGGAGAAGAGAAGAGACTGAATGCTCCCAGGGGCTTTCTGATGCTTAGAGGCCAGGGAGATGAGGAGGAACCAAGAAAAGCTACTGAGTGGAAGATACGGAGAACCAAGGGTGGCCACTGCGGGCAATGGCAAGGGCCAGAACACGATGGCCTGTGAGTAGGTGACTGGGAACAGGTGCAGGAAATGGTCTCTGAACTAAGGCAGATGAGGAGCTCAGTCTACATGTCGGGTGACTCCAGGACTGAGACAGGAATGGTGGTAGAGAGGGAGGCAGAGCCACAAGCTGACACCATGATGACTCTGCTGACCAGCATGAGAGGATAGCAAGAAGAGGCTGTAAAATATAGTGATTCATTGCAGCAAAGCTGGAGGTTTTGAAGAAGAAAAGACAGGTATCTGTGGAGTTTTGAGGGAGCATTCAGTGAGACTGATCCCTCCTAGCCTCAGGGTTCCTGGGGAACAGGAGAAGTGAAGTCTTCAGCAGAGAGGGGTGCTGGAAATTGCATCCTCTGAGGACTCCCAGGCTTCTCTTTGCAGGAAGATACATGTGGAAGCAGAAGAAGATATGGGAGTGTTTGCTGATAATGGTGAGGTCCTAGGGCACAGAGGAAGGGTTTAGAAGGAGAGGAGAGTTTTGACATGCAGTTACATTAGGGAATAACCTGCATGGTGAGGGATGATCTGCTAGGGGCCCAGGTGGAGGTACAAGTTGGTAGGGTGGATGATGGAGAAGGAGCAGGAGATGCTACTACATGGCATACAGGGTTGGTCTGGGGCATCGTGGGGCCCAATCTCTGGGCAGCTGGTCTAGCCTGAGGCTGGAGATGTGGCAGCAGCAGGTAGAGAAGCTGACTAAAGACCAGTCTGAGGCTGGGCACCACCCAGGGGTAGGTGGTAGAGAATTATTATTTATTATAGTGCCAGTCATCAGAGTGGAGGGAAGTTTATCGGCAATGAGGTCAAAGACTGATGAATTGTGTTTCATCCCAACCCACTGACCCACATCGTGAGGACAAACACACACTAACCTTGGCTGATGAACAGAAGAGGCATTCAGGGAATTCTGGGAAGAGAAAGAGGTGATCCTTTTGTGAACATCAGAAACTGGCCCAACCATGTTCCCATTTGGTTCTTCACGGCACTTTCGGCTAGCTGAGCCGAGCTGAGCAGAGCAGAGCAGAGCAGAGCAGAGCAGAGCAGAGCAGAGCAGAGCTGCCCTGGGCTTCAGCCTCATCCCTGTCGAGAGAATGGTGAGCAGGGAAGTTTCAGGTGACCGCAAAACAAAGAGGCAGGGAAGCCATGAGTCTTTTCTCTTTCCTCGTGTTCAGGCCGTGTTCCCCATGGTTTCAGGTGTGTCCCACAGGAGGGAAACAGGTGTCTCCTCTCCATTCATTACATGGGTTTGCAGAAGTGCATCGGGCCTGGCAGTTAGAAGCCAGGCCTGGCACTGATTTTTCTCCTTTCCCACCCACCTGACCTTGGCCAGGTCATTTGGGGTCTCTTCACCTGAGGTCCTTCCACCTCTGCCATCTGATGTCTGGAAGCCACCAGATCTGCAGCAAAGGAAAGTATAATCTTCTGCAATATCTTGGGACAATAGCCTAAGGAGAATGCCCAGAGTTTTGGTTCAGAATCCGAAACTCATTATTCACTCCGCAGTTAATTATTTTTTAGGAACTTGACTAAGTGATGTGACTTCTCTGGGTCCATTTAATAATGGTTCAAAACAGATGGATGTTTGTAACTGTCCAGGCCTCTTAAGAGGGATTTTGATTCTGTAAATAAGATGTTTTTCAGGAACAAACGTGGAAGGGATAACGATGCTCCCACAATTCTTTCAGGTGTTGTTAGCTGCCATAGCACCACTGGTTGTTGATTGAATTGATTATCAATCAATCAGTCAGCAGTAAGTATCTCCTCTCTCAAAGTGTATTTACTGAGGGACAGGACTATGTTGGATACCAAGGGGAACAGAGCAGAATGACAGTATCTGACAGCAATGAGACTACAGTCTAATGTGACATCAAATTAACCAAGATAAATTGCTGGGTGAGTAGCTTAAAGTTAAATTTTCACTGGGCAGCATAAAAGTAAAATGAGTTCAGAGAAAGGAGAAATGATCTCAATTGGAAAAGAAACTCATGGAAAGAATCCCATCTCAAACAGCAACAATACAAGAGTGCTGAGAGAATTTATTTACCCTCACTAGTAAAGGAGGAGATGGAGGCAAGCGACACTGGCTGAGAATCTGCCTTTCTGGGTGTTCAGACTGTTAGTACATTAAACCCTGTAAAGCAGGTTTGGGGGCAGCTCTTTCCATGGGTGGAGGAGCTGGGTGCAATGAGCTGAGATCACTTGTTGAAGGTCAGACAGCTACTAACAAGGGAAGTTGGGATTTAAGCCTTGATTGGTCTGACCTGAGGTCATCGATTCTTTTAGTCATCTTTCTGACATTTATTATAAATTAAATGAGTGGCAGGCATTGCACCAGGGATGTCCTGCTGGCATTCAGCACTGACACTGGTGTGTGATGCAGCCAATCACGAGCTGTATCCCGCGAATGAAACTAGGCAGTGCTATTTGGATTCTTGGCTTAGCCTCAGCGTCTCAGGATGAGCATCACAAGCCTGTTGTGATCAGGTAGGGGAGAGTATTCACTTCTCACAGTAAGATAACTTCTGTGCACAGGCTTTTCTCAATTGGTTTTATGGTGTTCCACGGTCTTCTCTCAGATAGCTGTGGGAACACAGAGATTAGAAGACTGCGGGGTGAAAGGCAAGGCAGACAGAATGATGACCATAAACCCAGCTCAGGAAGGCCTAAATCTACCCTTAATGGAATGTGTGGCTCTAAAGACTCCACATAAGTAATGTTTTGGTATCATTCGTTCATTGTTTTCTTTTTAAGAGAATAAGAATCACTGTGGTTCTTACAGAAACAGACAACATGTGTATCCTTATAAAACCCACTTTATAATCTGGTCAAATAACCAGCTGCCCAACCTTCATTTGACAGATGTGGAAAGTGAAACCCAAAGATTTTACTGCCTTGTGGAGAGCTCCAAGTGGAAAGAGTCAATTGGTATAAATATGGGCTTCAGGACCTCACATCCATGGAGTTTATTTCAGGCAGAACTACCTCATTGTCATCATGTACAAAAGTAAAAAGCAGTCCAGTGCAGCTTTTTAGATTCTATGTCTCTCTGAACTTGAATGCTGATAGGGTACTTGGGCAAGTTATCTAGCTTAGTGTATCTAACTGAGTATGAGTAAGTACATATTAGTGTTGTGAGGAGTGAATGGGACAATGCGTGTAATAATTACTTAGGTCAAAGTTTAAGATTAAGATTCCACCTAATATTTTCTGTATACTTTCTTGCATCTTCAAATAGAGAAAATGGCTTGAGGAATTTAAGTGAGTTAACTTAAGAATTTAGTGTTTGTCCCACTAACTATGGATTCTGGGGGACAAGCTTTCATCTTTTTATCTTCAGTGCTGTGGTAGGGTTGTGCTATGTAGGCACGCCGTGGATGTGACGGGGTGGAGTAAAGTCCTGCAATTCCTACACTGACTTTCCACATAGGTTTCCAAACAAGTTGGGAAGAGATCTGAGGACAGAGAAACATACATTTCACAATCCCATTCATAGTAGGAAATAATCTTGGATACAAGTCTTCAAGAATCAGCATTTATTCAACATCTGAGCCAAACGCGAGCAACAGCTCTGGCTTAGACATGGTAATCTGGATTAGACAGAACAGTATTCGTCAGCCTAACAATCCATGTTGTTTGGAACATAAACATACGTGATGCAGTTCCTGTGGTATAGGGAGAGAAGTGGTTAAACTGTAAGGCTCTTGGGCTACCCTCAAGGGAGGAGAAATGGGGGCTCTGAGCTCACTCCATGAAAGGTAACAACATTTCTACTCAGCATTGCAGAGCATCTGTTTCAGTTGACGTCTCACTCTGGGAGCTCCTCTTCCAGGCAAAATGTGGAACACACACATTCAGAGAGAACGTTTAGAGAGGGAAGAAAGCTCCATGCACACAACAAGGGGAAAAGAAGTCCTTGCTAGGACTGCAAATAACTAGCTGCAATGGTGAGAGAGAGAGAGCAAATCTCGTTTTAAGTACAGTTAGTAAATAGATGGTCCTTAACCTGGACTCGAAGCTATTGCAGTCAGAGATGAATAATTTCCTTCAAATCTTAATAAGAGCCATGGAGCAAGGACAATCAAGGCCAGAGGAGCACAGAGTACAGAAGAACTCATCACTCAGCCAGAGCAACAGGTGGATTAGAGGGTCAGGAGGGCCTGACACAAGATCACGCCACGATGCTCAGCAGTGCCACTTGGCGCCGGTGAGAGGGAACTGGGACCCCATGGTGAGCCTTGCCGTATGCATCTGGGTTCAAAACCTTTAGGCAGGTAATTATATTAAGCAGAATGATGGGATAACCTGCCAGTACGTAAGATCCTCTTCACCCTTTCTATCATGCTTAAAACAAACAAACAAAAAACAAACAAACCCCCCCCCCCAAAAAAAAAAACCCCAGAAACAGCCCGTGTCTCTGTACCATGTTCAGAGCCACATCTGTGGCATGTAGGGTGGGCTTTTCTGGGCAAGGTCATCTTCAGATACTTGAAGTTGTTTTATCCTTCACTCCTGAAGGGTAGCATCCCAGAAAACTTCCCACCCGCCTCTTTTTAGCCTGCTATATCATCACATCACAGGGTGGACAAGGCCATTCCTGTCTTTAGTGGGATAGATTTTGGATCCCAAAGAACCTCCTACAGGTGCATTTGACCCGCTACGCTGCCTTTTATACACCATTCCTGTGGTGGGCCAGGGCTGGATCTACCCCCTACCATGAACTAGAGAAGATGGGAAATAATGGTTGCTGTGTTGGGTTTGTAGGTTTTGTTTGCAAAATAATGGGTTTTAGATTAAATCGAGGCAGGTGCGCAAATGTCCTAAGGAAGTCCATGCAGCCTCCCTCCCTAACAGCAAACCATAGAAGACTCTGATAATAGTTGTCACCACCATCAGTAATTGTAGCAAGGGTCTGGAATATCAATCAAAGGAAAGACAAGCATTTTGATGGCATTAATCAGAGCTGGTTTCTGCCTGCAAATCATGCCAATGCTCTTGGATTGCTGCCTGTTCTCATTGTTTTCTGGACGCTGGTTTGGACTCAGATCCTTTCCCCCTTCCCCAGTGTGGCCATAATGAAATTGGGGAATTAACTCAGAGCACAGTCGTTCTAGTTTGGGTGTGAAGGTAAACACAAATGGAGAAAGTTCAAATTATTGAGAAGAACAAACAGCACTTGTTACTAAACATTAGCTGGCAAGTGCGATAGACATGTACCATGGACAGATATCATGGATAATTTCCCACACTGGCCAGACGGAAATGGTCACAAGCTGTGAGGCCTGAGTGTAACATTTTCAGAGAGTTGTTAGGTTGTTTTCATTTTAAGCAGCCAGGTAATATATTCAGTCTTAAGACTTTGAATCATACTCTATCATCACTAAACAAAAAGAGATTAGATGTGGCCCAGGTACTTCATTGTCCTTAATTATGCTCTTGATCTTAAAAGCTCTGTGTAATACTTAGAGATCCTTCAGGGTTGGATCCAGTCATTTTGCTTCACCTTATTGCTGGATGGAGCCTCTTTCAGATATGCAGTCTCTAGAGGTCTATCTCCTTATTTCTGGTCCCAGTTGGACCAGTTACAACCAAGAGCATGACTTAGAGATTTAAGCACTTCAAGGCTGGAATTTCCCATTATTATAAATGGCTTACATATTATTTGAATTGAGGTAGTAAAAATTTTTTTATGTTAGAAAGAGGAAATGAAAAATTGGGATACATTTTCGAAGGATCACATATTAGTGAAAGAAGATATATTAGAACAGAAAAACTGCCCGTTCTTTTCTTTTCCTTTTTGGGGGTGGGGTGCTGGGGATTGAACTCAGGCCCTTGCACTTGCTAGGCAAGCGCTCCACCACTGAGCTGAATTCCCAACCCCAAAACTGCCCCTTGTGTTGGAACCTTCATTCCAACTCTTTTTGTCAAATTGACACTGTCCTGGTCACTTTCCTGGTGCCTAGCACAAAATACCTGGTACCCACAACTTAAAGGAGAAGAGGCTTATTATTATTATTATTATTATTATTATTATTATTATTATTATTATTATTATT
>PVJO010022609.1:0-27698 GCA_004026905.1 Hystrix cristata | reverse complement strand
ATCATAGTTACTTTGTACCTGTACATGATATATTTTGGCTCACCCCCTCCTTCCCCAGCCTCCCTTCCACTCCCCTTCCCTTCCACTCCCCCTCCCTCCCACTCCTCCTCCCTTCCCTACTTACAGTAGCTTTGTTTACATTTTTCCCTTTCTTTTCTTTTTCTTTTCCTTCTTTTCCCCCTCCTCCCTTTCTAATTCTCCTCCCTATTGAATATTATCTTTCTGTTACTTAGTATCTATTATACTTTTTTGTCCTTATTTACACTTATGGTTTCTTATATCAGAGAAACAATTCGATATGTACTCATGTGTGTCTGATTTCTTCCACTTAAGAGTATGTTCTCAAGGTGCATCCATTTACCTATAAATATCTCAAATTTATTCTTTTTTATGGCAGAGTAATACTCCATTATATAGAAAAAACACATCTTCTTTAGCCATCCATTAGTTGTTGGGCTTTTGGGTTGTTTCCAAGACTTCACATGATCATTTCAATAGATGCAGAAAAAGCATTTGACAAGATCCAACACCCATTCATGATAAAAACCCTACAGAAATTAGGAATAGATAAAAGCCATCTATGAAAATCCAACGGCCAACATCATACTAAGTGGTCAAAAACTAAAAGCTTTTACTGTAAATTCAGGAACAAGACAAGGCTGTCCACTATCACCAATCTTATTCGATATAGTTCTGGAAACATTAGCCAGAGGAACTAGGCAAGAGAAAGAAATAAAAGGAATAAAGATAGGAAAGGAAGAAGTTAAATTATCATTATTTGCAGATGACATGATACTCTATATAGAAGACTCCATCCTTTCTTAAATCCTACCACCTTTTGATCAATCCATTTTTATCAAATGGTGAATTATGGTTAAGAAACTACAGTACAGTCTTTGGGTGAATATAGACAAGTGGCTTTCCTTCTCTAAATATTATTTTTCTCATAGGATATTGCTAATAATTACCCTGAGAACAGTAAACACATGTCAACCATAATGGAATAAAATATCACGTGTCAACCATAATGGAAGTTGCCACACAAACGGATGTTTAAACAATCTCTCAAGATTGAGATTCCACTCAGAACTAAAGACAACTAAATTTCTCATTGAAGACTATACCTTATGTCTTAGTTAGGTTTTCTCTTGTTGCTGGAACAAAATACCCAACACTCAAAGTTAGGGGAAGAAAGGTTTATTTGTCTCACAGTTTGTAGAGGTTTCAGTCCACAGTCAGCTGGGTCCAAGGCAGGGCGGCCTGGCAGACAGGCAGAAGTCAGCAAGGAAGGCAAGGAATGCAAGCAAGGGGTAGACAAGCCTCTTTCTGTCCCTTCTATTTTATCCAGCCTACCTGTCTTTAGGGTGGTCAGCACTCCCACCCTTAATCCTAATACCCTTAATCTTAGTGTCACATCCTTGATCCCAGCAGAACCATGCCGAACCGATCAGTGGACTAATTTAGTAATCACACACTCTAGATCCAGCTACCTCTTACCACACGAGGCTTTGGGGGACATCTAGACACAAGCCATCACACCTTAGTACTCTGAAATGTCAGCACCACCCTCTTTGAGATTTAGTCCACAGGCCTCAATAGTGCGCGCGCGCGCGCGCGCGTGTGTGTGTGTGTGTGTGTGTGTGTGTGTGTGTATTTTAGTGTATCCAGATGGGGCCTACTGGTTACTTTCCTGGAGTTTCTCTGTTAGCAATTTATTAAGAATAAATATTTTCTGCTGATGTAGCTCAGGCCTAGAGTGTATTCTTACTGTGTGTGGGTTCTTGGTTCAATCCCTATCACAAAAATAAATGGAATTTATTACCTGTTGTCCTCTTCTCTTTTCCTCTCTTTTTATTCTGTTTCTTGCTCTTATTCTTGGGTTAAAGTGCTATTACTATGAGTTTTTTCCTTTATATGTGTTTGAAATTTTAAAAGATGTTAGCAATTGATGAATTCTTTTTTTTTTATGGTGAATAATCACAGTATGGTCATTACCCTAAAGAGTATTCTTTTTTGTGGGTGGCAATGCAGTGTGTATATGTTATGTATATTCATGAATACATGTGTAAATATATATATATGAAGTATACATATACACACATTTACATTACATGGATATAATAAATTATTATAACAAAACCTGCTGGCATTCAATAAGTTTGTATTGTCACAATATACACTGAACACATTCTTGTCAGGCTAAAATTGTAAAGATGTCTACAGAGAATATGAGTATATTGATTTCTTTACTGAGTCTCAAACTATATCCTAACCATTTGGTGTAATGTAATTGTAGCCACCTAGAAATATATAGAATTTTATTTTAATGTTGAAAAGCTCTGTAGCTTTGGAACTTCGACTCTTTCCTATCTTCTTTTCTCTGCTGAAAACTCATTGACAAAGGATTATAAAATATCTTTAACAAGTGGAATTTTACAAACTAATTTACTTATTCTATCATTCATGTGTGTTAAATTCTTTTGATCAGTACTCCCTAAATATATGGCAAAGCAATATATATTTTATTGAATGAGAAACGAAATTTATAGTGATAGGCTTGATGTGGATATGAGATTTCTTTTGAGTCAATTTCTTGAACTTTTACTGTTATTGAACATTGTATCTTTTTATCAGTCCCAAACTTATTCCAATATTTTATTGCTTTACTTCACACTGAAGAATGTTTCTGTTTCTGTTCCTGAATAGTCTTATACTATGTTTAGAATGAAGCACTGATTCTGCTTGGAATTTTAGAATTTTGTTATCAGATGCATTTTAATTAAATTTTTTAAATTACCTATTATATTCAAGGATATGGGCTGACCTTTTAAGGGAAATGTTTCTCAAAAGAAACTCTTACTTTTACTTCCAGCTTGAGAATATAAATTTATTTCAGTAAAATAAATGCAACAATTACAAAGTAGCACATCGATGAGTTTAAACAAAAAGTTGAAAAAATGTGATTGTTTCTGTCAAGATTTGGGGTCACTGTGAGTTATAAAGGTTTTCCTCCACCTTTTTTTGTGGAATGAGAGTGGAGGATGTCTCACAATAGAGCCAACATGCTCACTGTCACTCGATAGTTAATGCTACAGTGGAAAATATAACTTCAGTCTTTTGATTTCGAGTTTGACGGCAGATATCCTAGGACCCTTCGTGTGTACTGGACGTATCTTTGAGTGTTTGGTCAGCATATTTAAGATTATTTGTAATGTAGTGATATGAAAGTTACTGGCCAAAGCACTTTTAGTTCTGAGAAGGAAGCAATTTGAATTTTTAAAAATATAGATAGGTTTGTTTAGAACTTTTGTTATAGGAAAAATTCAACAATAATAATGCCACTTTTATAATGCCATCTCTGTAATAATAGCACTTCTGTTATAAAACATTATTACAAAAATGCTATTATAAAAAAGCTGTTATTTAAAATTGCTTCAACAAAGTACTAAAATGTCTTTTTATATTATAGAAAATTATCACAAATTTTTCTTGCTTCGCAATGAAATTTTTATTCTATATCTTATTTGATTTTCTGTAAAATGATTTTCAGATTTTGTTCTGATAATTCTGAAGCCTGGGCCAGATTGCTACTTAGGAGACAAAATTGCTTAACAGACAAAGTCCACTTGGTCAAATAAGCTGACTTCTTATCTGTCAGTTTTAAGAGGTCAAGAGAACATAGTTGCTATATTCATTCTCAAATACTATATATTTGGGAGCTATGTATTTGTTTTAAAAATACTTTACTTTTAAAATAGAGGGTCCAGACAATATTGTTTTACTCGAATTAGTCCTAGTCTTACTTTCATATTATGTTCATTATATTAAACAAAAGCACATAGTGTAATTGATTGGATCAAAAATAATTTAGATCTGGAGTATACCTCATTTATTCTTTACATAATGGGCAGGGTAATTTTTAGCATCTTACATGTTATAAAGATGAAGTATGAACTGAGGGAAATGGGTGTTGTTAAGTATAGAGATATCTATTAAAATACATCCTCTTGGAGTATTGAAATACAGTGATTATTTAAATTAAGTTGAGGATATACCTGTTTAGGAAAGTATTTATTTATAAAATTAAGGACAAAGAGACTTTTCTTACAGTCAGTATTTTATTTTATTTTATTTTATTTTATTTTTTTTTGAGGATGCTGGGGATCGAACTCAGGGCCTTGCGCTTGTTAGGCAAGCACTCTAACCACTGAGCTAAATTCCCAACCCCTTTACAGTCAGTATTAAGCACATAAAATCACAGATTCACAGATTTTAAGAGAGTTTAATAATATGCAAGTGTTTTCCATTCATTTTTAAACCCAGAAGATACATTTTAGAAATGAAAAATTATTCAGAATATCTGGTGTTCAAACAAATAAAAATGAAATTTCAGTAGCCTCAAATAATGTAAATATTCATATTACAAGGTTTTCTCATTATAAAAATCAGTCATCAAATCCAACACAACCTGATGTTCACACATTTGTTATAGGAGAGTGTATGTCTGTGTTGTGATTTGTTTGTATAGTATCAAGAACATCCTGAGTCACACAGATAACTATCCTTTAAAATACTTCCTCATGATGCTTTTATTCTTTTTATTTAGCAAGCTATAGATGCTTGAGAGAGTAGAGGAAGGGAATTTTGGGTTCAGTGTTGAATTGGTAACTATGAATAAAATGAATCACATTGTTTACCCGATAAAAGCACCAAGAACTGAGCCCACTAAAATTATCTCTAATACTATGATTTTAGGACACGCTTTTTTAGGTGTTCACTTGTATACCACTGGCTGTGCTGGTGTACCATGGCAGTGTCTCACAATTAGCTGAATATGTAGCACTCATGTGCTGAGGAAAACACCTGCCAAAATTATACCTAAATGGGATAACTGTGGCATAGGAAAACACACAGGTGCATGTATGTATACCAGTGATGTATGTGACATACTATTTATATTTAACACATTTAGGTATAATTTTAAAATCACAATTGTGAAAATAGGTGAACAAATGTTTTTTAAGTTAAATCAGAATTGTATGTTTTAGAAAAATCCCTAAAGCATCAAATTCTTTAGAAAAGATTGTTAATTCATTGGGCAATTTGGATGATCCACTCATATGTCAAAATCATCTGTAACAGTTGTGCTAAATCCTTACTCTGTACAGCTCTAACTATTTTGAAGGATGAAGGACCCCTTGCATCATGGGGGAGACCATTTTGTCCTTTGTCAATCTGTGGGAAAATCCTTCCTTAGAGTGAGCTGGACTTGTTTTCCTGAATCTTTCACCAGTTTCAAAGTTCCTTTCCTTGGATTACTGCTGAACAAATCTGCTGTTTGTTCTTATGGTGATTTCAGATATTAGGTAATGCTCATATTTCATTTTCTCTATCTGAGGGCAGTTTCTTCAATTGTTCTTAATTTATTTTGATTTGGTGGTTCTCACTTATTTTCTGAGTTCCCTAAACTATAAATCTATAAAAATTCCTTAAGAAATGGTACTTGGGCCTAATATACAGCCTGACATCACAGACAATAGTTACAAATTTTCACCTCCTGTATATGAAAACTTCCAAATTTCTTAAAGTATGACTCCGTTAATTATGCTATTCATGCCACTTGATCTTACTGCCATTAAAAAATCACATTTTCTACCAAATATTTACATATTTTAGTAAGTGATACTATTTCAGGTCTTTGATTTTATGAACTATAAAGATGAATGTTATTGTCTGGGAGACTTTCTTTTGCTTTAAGATGACTTTTATATCTCTGATTATTTGAATCTCAACATTGTAACCCTGAAAGACGTTTTACTTTTCTTATTTCCATCTGGAAAACATCAGACCTCTGTGAATTTATGATTAACATCAGAATCAAGCATAGGCAATATATTGGTCAGCCTTCCTGCTGTTGGGACACAATACCTAACACCCATAGCTTAGAAGAGAAGAGGTTCAGTTTGGTTTATAGTTTTAGAGGATTCAGTTCATAGATAGCAGCGCCAAGGCAGGAATATCATGACCAAAGGGCATTCCAGAGCAAGGTTGCTTACTTCATGGTGACCAGGAAGCAGTGGGAGCAGTGCCAGAGTAGAAGGGACCATAGACAGTATTTAATATCATGCATAAATGACCCACCTCCACATGCCCAGAAGCCCAGAAGTGGGCTTTAGTGATCCTGTGTACACTTCTTAATCCAGGCAGGTTGATATATCATGATTACTCATCACAATCCACCCTTTGTCAACTTGACTCCCAAAGACATCTGCATAAATCATACCTAATTACCAAATAAATAAGTAAATTAGTAATTCTGCCTAACATGCTACAACTGTCTTGTTTAATGACTTAAAACTCAGTAATCCCTCCCCCAAAGACTCAACAGTTCTAGCATTGCCCAGAAGTCTAAATTAAAGTCTCTTCTGAAACTAAAGGCACATTCTTAGCTGTGAACCTCTGTATCTCCCTGATTCCTTTTATCAATGTTGTATTTTGCTCTTTATTTGTACTTCATATTACTCAAATGAGAGGAGCCACATGGTATTGAAGCTTATGTGTATGATTTATTCCACTTAACTTTGTTTTTAAGGTGTATGAATTTTCCTACAAATGTCTCACATGTCTCCTTCATTATAGCCAAGTAATATTTCATTATGTGTAGGTACCACATTTTGCTTATCCATTCATCTGTTTAATTTAATTTTATTTTTTACCAAGAACACGTATTGGTACATTGTAGATAATGATCACATCCATCATAGTAAATTTCTACCTGTATGTGATATATCTTTCCCCACCCTTCCCTTCCACTCCCCCTCCTCTCCTTATTTACAATAGTTTTATTTACATTTTTCCATTTCTTTCTTTTCTTTTCTCTTCCCCTTCCTTCTCCCCACTTCCCTCTCTAGTTCTATTCCCATTTGAACATTGTATTTCTTTTTCACAATATCAACTATACCTTTTTGTCCTTATTTACACTTATGGTTTTTCATATCAGAGAAACAATTCAATATATAGTCATGTCTGTCTGATTTATTTCACTGAAGAGTATGTTCTTGAGGTGCATTCATTTACCTATAAATGTTTCAAATTTATCCTTTTTTATGGCAGAGTAGTACTTCATTGTATTAAAAAAAAAACACCACATTTTCTTTAACCATTCAGTAGTTCCTGGGCATTTAGGTTGTTTCCAAGACAGCTATTACAGATTGTGTTGCTATAAACATGGTTGTGCATATATTGATGTGGTATGATGTTTTTAATTCTTCTGGGAAGATACCAGGAAGAGGTATAGCTCAGTTGAATGGAATCTCTAGTTGCAATTTTTTGTGGAATCTTCACACTGATTTCCACAATGGTTGGACCAGCCTACACTCTCACCAGCAGTGGAGGAGGGTTCCTTTTTCCCTGCAGCCCCACCGGTATTTGCTATTGGTTGATTTCTTGACAATAGCTATTCTTTCTGGACTGAGATGGAATCTTAGCATTGTTTTAATTTGCATCTCTGAATGGCCAGTGATGTTGAGTACCTTTTCATATATTTATTTGCCATTTGTATTTCTTCATCTGAGTGGTGTCTATTCATTTCAGATGCCCATTTTTGGATTGGGTCTTTAAATTTGGGGGAGTCTGCTTTTTTGAGTTCTTTATATATTCTCAATGTTAGACTTTTGTCTGAGGAACAGCTAGCAAAAATTTTTTCTCACTCTTTGGGTTTTCGCCCCACTCTGTTGGTGATTTCTTTTACATTCCCTCCAACCATGTAGCACTGTTCCCTTCTCCCAGCCTCTCAAACATTTATTATTATTTGATTTTTTTATTGATTGTCATTCTTTCTGGTGTAAGATGAAATCTTAGAGTTGTTATAATTTTCATTTCTCTAATGGTCAGAGATGTTGAACATTTTCACATATGTTTATTGGCCATTTGTACTTCTTCTGAGAAGTGTCTATGCATTTCATTGGCCCATATTTTGATTGGGTATTTTATGTTAGGCTTTCTTTTGAGTTCTTTATGTATTCTAGATATTAATCTTCTCTCTGTCTAAGGAATACCTGGCAAAAATTTGGTCTATCTCCCCAGCCTCTCTCCTCCATACACTCTCCAGCCTTTGGCAACCAGCATTCTATTTTCAAACTCTATGGGAGTTTGAAATATGAATATGACTGATTCATATTCAACTGTGTATAGTACTACATTTTATTTATGCATCATGAGTTGAAGGGCACTTAGGTTGTTTCTTTCTTTCCTTTTTTTTTTTTTTGCTATTGTGAGGAGTGTTTCAATAAATAGGAGTCTGGGTAACTCTTCAGCATATTGATTGTATTTCCACTAGATGTATACCCAGAAGTGGGATTATTGGATCATATGATAATTCTATTTTTACTATTTTTGAAAGGATTTCTATACTGTTTTCCCTAATGATTCTACTAATTTAGATCCCCATTGATAGTATGCAAGTATTCCCTTTTTTTCCACCGCTGCCAGCACTTATTATTATTATTTTTTGTCTTTCTTAATATGAGGTATTCTTACTGAGGAAGGTCGTGCTTTCAATGAACTTCAAGAGAACACATCCAACAATTCAGTACCATAAAAGAGAAACCTTAAAGACAGATGGAAGCATTTTAGAAAAGCAAAAATAAATCTTCAGGGCTGAAAAATATCATATGAGATAAAGGCATCACTAACAGCATAGATCAAACAGAATGAAGAACTGATGAACTTAAAGACAAGTCATGTGAAAAAACACTAACAGAGAGAAATGAATGGAGAATGAAGAGGAATGAAGAAAACTTATAAGAACTTTGAGACAGCATAGAAAGAGCAAACGTTCAGGTAATTAGAATTCAAGAGATACTTTAAAAAATCAAACAGGTAGAAAGCTTATGCAAAGAGATAATTCCAGAGTTTCCCAAGTTTCAAGAACATTCCGAATATCTAGGATTAGGAAGGTAGAAGATCACCTGCCAGATGTACCTAAACCAAGTCTACACCAAGATGTTTTATAATCAAGCTCTCAAATGTTAAAGAGAAAAACAAAAGAACAAAAAACAAAAAACCTCTTGAGGCAGTAAGAGAAATGAAACAACTCATAGGAATGTCCTGATTCATCTAACAACAGATTTCTCAGCAGGACAATCATGATACTGCGTGAAATTTTCAAGGTACTGATAAGAAAAACTGCCAACCAAGAACACTTTAATGAATGAAACTAACCTTTGTAAAAGAAAGGCTCCCCCCCCACTGGGGAAGAGCACATGAAACTAGACAGGACTTTGTCTCAGAGTGCAGAATTGAAACTACGACAGTAAGACAGAGTATCAGGCAGAGAATATACTGAGATCAGATCTCACAGTTTCAGTGCATCTATGATTTAAACTGATTTTCTTTGCCCCACCCTTCTGCCACGCCATTTCAGCCTTGGAGCCAGGCAGCCAGGGACTAATACTTTTGACACTAGGAGCCAAAAATAAGTCCTTTCCTCCTTTGAGTACATCAAGTGGTTTGGCCCAGCAACAAAAAAGTGATCAACTCACTGCCTGATTTCTCATTTTCCTTGGGGTGAACTCGGAAGTTTTCTATCTGAATGCCCTCTTGGTAGGGGCCTGAGTGTACACATGACTTTGTAGGAGAAATGAGGAAGTAATTCCATGTAAGTGGAGCACAACAAGAAAAGGCTTCCTGTGATTTGACACAGGTAATTGCATTCAAGAAATCAAGGAGGGGAGTAAGGAAAGGCTAGTGTGGCTGGAACATGTCGTGTGGCTACAACATAATGGTCTGAGCTCAGGATTAAGCAAATCCTTCAAATGGAAAAGAAGTGCGGAAGGTTGAACTCTTTTTGTTGTTGTTATTGCATTTTTCCTTTCTTCAGAATCTCAGGCTATTAAGTCCTGGCTTTTGGTTGCCTCTCATTCTTGTGTTTGTTTCCTAGATCCTGGAGACTGAAGGAATTTCTGGAAATTAGTGTATCAATTTCTCCTTGACTTCTGTAAATTATGCTATAAATTTGTAAATGTATTAAGGGGAAGAATGTAGAGAATATCTTGGGTCACGCCCAATGCCTTCAAGTACAGGTTCCTGAAGTTGCTTCACAAATGCCTTTAACACTTTTTAAAAAGTGCCCAATAGGAGCAGTAATAAGATTGCCATATGCTTTCAAAATAGAAATACCGTAAGCTGAAGCATTTTCCACGATATCTTCAATTTTGATACCAAAATTTGGTATGTACAGTGTGATATAGTCACCTAGCAATGTAGACACACAGACAGAGTAGGATTCATTCCAGGAATACAAGGTTTATTTAACATTTGAAAACAAACTAATTTAATTCAGCACATTAAAAAGAGATTAATCTTGTGACCATCTCAGTGGAGTTAGTAAAAACATGAGCTATAATTCAACATGGATTCATGCTTATACTTTTAACAAACTTGGGGAAGGTAACTTCTTTCCTTTGATTTAGGGAAGCTCCACAGGAAAATCATTCCTAAAGGTTAAACATTAAAATCTTTTGTCTGAAGCTAAGAATGATATGAGAATACTGCTATCATTAGATTTGTTTAATAATGTAATGCTGTACGTGCATTAAAGAAAAATGATGAAAATAATTGTTTTAAGAATTTTAGTTTATTAGTACATGTATATAGTACATACTGTTTACATTCCTTGTGGGGTGCTGCTTCATGACAGAACACCTCTTAATTCCTTTTTCATACTCTTTCCCTTCCCTCCCTTCCACCATCCCCCCATATATCAATCACCATCCTTTTGATTTGTACATGTTTACATTTCTTGTGTGGAGTTGGTACGTGTGTCTAACACATCCCAATTCCTATTTCTCATCCCTTATCCCTTCCCTCCCCCTTCCCTCCATCTTTTGATTTCCTTCCCCTTTGAGAATAACCTATCTCCCTACTTCCTATTATTTATCTTTTATTTTTCTCTTTATTTTTTACTGTGGATTTCTCATATAAGAGAAACCATGTGATATTTGAACTTTTGTATCTGACTTATTTCACTTAACATTATGGTTTCAAGGTTCATCCATTTGCCTACAAATTACTCAAGTTTATCTTTAAGGCATCGTAGTGCTCCATTGTTTATAAAGACCACATTTTCTTTATCTGTTCATCTGATGGACATATGAGCTTCTTCCAAGATTAAGCTATTCTGAATTGTGCAGCTATAAACATGGGTAAGCGTGTATCGCTATAATATGATGTCTTTAACTCTTTTGGGAAGACACCTAGAAGGAGAATGGCTGGGTCAAATGGAAATTTCTATTTTTCATGTTTTGAGGACTCTCCATATTTATTTCTGTGTGGTCGTACTAGTTTACATTCCATCCAGCCATGTAGAAGAGTTCGCTTCTCCACACAGCCTCTGTAGCATTTGTTATTTGATTTCTTGATGATGGTCATTCCTTCTGGAGTGAGATGGAATCTCAGTGTTATCTTAATTTCCATTTCTCTAATGGCCAGCAGTGTTGAGCATTTCTTCATGTATTTATTGGCCATCTGTACCTATTCTTTTGTGAAATGTCTATTGATTTTGCTTGCCCATTTTTTTTATTGGGGCTTTTCTATGGGGGGGTCTAATTTTTTGTGTTCCTTATATATTCTAGGTATGATTCCTCTGTCTGAGAAATGGCTGGTAAAATTATTCCCTATTCTGTAGGTTGTTTTTTCACTCTTTTGGTTGTTTCTTTTGCTTTGCAGAAGTTTTTTTTTTTTGTTTGTTTTAATTTAACATGATCCCAGTTGTTGATTCTCAGAACTATTTCCTGTGCAACTGGGATTCTATTCAGAACCTCTTCCCATGACTTCAGAAGTTTTATCTACCTTGTCCTTCAGCAGGTTACATGTTTCTGGTTTAATATTTAGTTCTTTGCTGGGTGTGTTGGGACAGGCCTGTAATCCCAACACTCAGGAGGCTGAGGTAGGAGGATCACCCTGAGTTTAAGGCCAGCCTGGGCTAGGTAGTAAGTTCAAGGCCAGTCTGAATTGCAGAGCAAGACCCTATCGCAAGAAAACCAAAACAAAACCAAAACCCAAAACCCAAACCAAACCAAAATAAAAACATGGAATTATTTAATCCATTTTGATTTTAGTTTCTTACATGGTGAGAGGTATGTATCTAGATTCAATCTTTTGTATGTTGACAGTCAGTTTTCCCATTATCATTTATTGGAGAGGTTATCTTTCTTCCAGTAGGTGTTTTTGGAGCCTATATTACAGATCAAATAGTTGAATATACTTGGGCGTGTCACTCCGCCCTCTATTTTGTTCCATTAATCCTCATGTTGATTTTTATGCCAGTCCCATGCTATTTTTTTTTTTATCTCAGTAACTGTGTAATATAAACTCAAGTCCAGGATTGTGAGACTTCTCACTTTGCTAGTTTTACCTGGGATTATTTTTGCTATTCTGTGTGTCTTCTGGTTCCATATGAATTTTAGGATTGTTTTCTGCAGGCCTGTGAAGAGTGCTACTGGAATTCTGATTGAGATTGCATCAAATCTGTATATAAATTTTGGAAGTGTAGCCATTTTGACTATATTGATTCTGCCTATCCAGAAAAAAGGGATTATCTTTCTTTTTTGTGATGTCTTATTTAATTTCCTTTTTCAGAGTACTGTAGTTTTCATTGTAGAGTTCTTTTAGTTCCTTAGATTACTTCCTAGGTATTCAATTTTTCTTGGTGCTATTGTGAATTATATTTTTTTCCTCATTTTTTCCTCAGTGGGTTCATTAGTAGTGTACAGGAACACTGTTGATTTTTGTCTGTTGATCCTGCTGCATTACTGAATTTGTTTATTAATTCTAAGAGACTTTTGGTGAATTTGGGGGTATCTTCCATGTTGAGGATCATGTTATCCACAAATAATGGTAATTTTACTTCTTCCTTTCCTGTACACGTCTCTTTTATTTCTTTTTCTTATGTAATTGCTCTTGCTAATGTTTCGAGTACTATGTTGAACAGGAGTGATGTTAGAGGGTCTTGTTCCTGATTTGAGAGGGAAAGCTTTCAGTTTTCCCCTGTTTAATTTGATGTTGGAAGTAGGTTTGTCATAAATGGCTTTTATCAATTGAAATAAGATCCTTTTATACCTATTTTCTTCAGTTTTTTTTTTTTTTATTGTGGAAGGAGGTTGGATTTTGTCAAAGGTTTTCTCTGCATCCATTAAAATAATCATGTGATTTTTGACTTTGCTTCTATTTATGTGATGTATTTCATTTATTGACTTGTGTATGTTGAATCATCCTTACCTCTCTGGGATGAAGCCTACTTGGTCATGGTGTATGGTCTTTTTGATGATTTGTTGCATTCTGTTTGCCCTCATCTCAGTGAGGATTTTTGCATCTATATTTTTTAGGAAGATCTGTCTGTAGTTCTCTTTTTTAGTTGGATCCTTGTCTGGTTTGGGAAATGGGCAATAGTAGCAGCCAGGAATAATTTTGGGAGTACAGCTTCCCTTTCAATTTCATTAAAATTTTTGAGGAGTATCGGTGTTAAAACTTCCCTGAAGTTTTTGAAGAATTCAGCTGTTTCGATGTGGACTTTTCTTTGTTGCAGGTTATTTGTTACTGCTTTAATTTCATTGCCTGTTATTGGATTATTCAGGGTTTCTAAATCTTCTTGGTGCAATTTTGCTAATTCATATGCATCTAGTAAACTATCCATTTCTTCTGAATTCTCTGATTTATTGGCTTACAGATTTGTGAGGTAGTTGTTAATAATGTTTTTACTTAGCAGTGTCCACTGCAATTTCACCTTTTTCATTTCTAAATGCATTGATTTTGGTCTTTTCTCCCCCTCCCCCTTTTTTGGTTACATCGTCTAAGGGTTTGTCTATTTTATTTTATTTTTTTTGAAGAACCAACTCCTGTGTTCATTAATTTTTTGTGTTTTTTCCCTTTGATCTCAATTTCATTGACCCCTACTCTGATCTTTCTAATTTTTCCTTCTACTGGCTTTGAGTTTGGATTTTCCTTGTCTTTCTAGGACCTTGAGGTGTATCATTAGGTTATTTATTTGGGCTATCTCTGTTTTTTAGATTTGGCCATTCACAGCTATCAAATTCCCTCTGGGACTGCTTTTATTGTATCTCATAAGTTCTTGTATATTGTACTGGCATTATTATTTAGTTCTGCAAATTAATTTTTCATTGATTTCTTCTGTTATCCATTGTCTGTTGTTTAGTTTCCATGCATTTGCATACATTCTGTGTTTTCTTTTGTTATTTATTTCTAACTTCATTATGCTATATTCTGATAATGTGTGGTATAATTTTAATTCTTTTACATTTACTTAAGCATGGTTTTTTGGATAGTATGTGGTCTACTTTGGAGAAAATTCCATGTGCTGCTGAAAAGAATGTGTTGTTTTGTGTGGAACACTCTGTAGAGATCTATTAATTCCATTTGTTCAAATTTCACTCTGCTATTTCTTTGTTGATTTTTTTGTCTGGTTGATCTATCTGTGCTAGTGGAGTATTGAGGTTCGCCCACTATTACTGTGTTTATATCTATCTGATCTTTTTTGTCCAGTTGTACTTGTTTTATGAAATTGGATGTATTGTTGTTCATTGTAAGTTAATAATTATTACCTCTTCTCATTGGAGTGCTCTCTTAACCAATATGTAGTGACCATCTCTGCCTCTTTTGATCACTTTTGGCTTCAAGTCCACTTTGTCTGAATATAAGATTGCTACACTGCCTTTATTTTGTGTTTCTTAAGAAATAAACTTCTAGGGTAAATAAAATATTCATTCAATATAATAATATGATTGTGTATGTATCAAGTAAATTCTATGGAAGTATTTTTAGTGTGAATATGCAAATTTTAAAAGGTTGCATAATGCAAGATTAAAATAAAAATCTTTGTATTCCAATATGCCAGAAACAATCAGGTAAAGTACAATTTATATCTTTACAACATGAAAATATTACAAGACTAAACATGTCTAACAAAAGGTATGAAGACCTATATAGAAAAGTATAAAATATTATTGAGGATTACTTACAAATACCTAAGATAGGGAAATGTAGCATAATTAAAAGATTTGTTACTTTAAAACTATTCATTTTTCCCAAATTTATTTTTAATTTCAGTGCAACTGAATTCAAAATCCCAACATGTTCTTCGAAACTTGAAAAGTTAACACTAATGTCAGCATACTTATAAGAATACAAAGTATCAAATAATTTTCATGAAGTAAAATATAGAACTATTTCCTTCACCAGATATTATGATTTAATCTAAAGCTACAAGAATTAAGACAGTGAAGTGAGAATAGACAAAAGGCCAATGGAAAGGAACACAGAGCCCAGTAACATTGTTTTGATTATCAATATCTGTGTAACAAACCATCCTAATACTTAGGGGTTTAAACATTAATGGCCATTTATTTTCTCTCATGATTCTGTGGACTCAGTCAAGGTGTTCTTTTGTTTCGTATGGTATCAGCTAAAGCTGCATTCTGTGGGAATCTCAACAGGGATGAAACTTTCTAGATGGCTTATCTAGCATCTGTTTGGTAGTTGATGCTTAATGTTGGTTGAAAGATTGTTAGATCTGCTGATCACAGCCCTTCAGTTGTCCTTCAATTGGCTTTTCCACCTAGATTGGCCTTCTTATAACATGGTAGCCTGGTTCTAAGGAGTATCCCAAGCATATGAAAGCAAAAACTGCTAACAATTTAGGATTTAGTCTCAGATGTCACTCAGCATCACTGCTGCCAAATTCTACTAGTCTACAAAGATTACAGGTTCACCACAGATTCAAGAAAGTAGGGGAGATATTCTGACTCCTAGTGGGAAGAGTGACAAAAATTTGCTAGCAGGAATTGGGCAGAGTGGCACTCATCTGTAGTCTCAGGGGATAGTGAGACTATCTGGGCATAGTGAGGCAGGAAAATCACTTGAGTTTGAAGCTAGCCTAAGCAAAATAGCAAGACCTCTTTTCAAAAAGGAGTACTGTCATCTTTATCTTTCATTCACCACATAGATCCATGCAGTGGTTATCTTACCAATGCAGAGATAGTATTATATGGAAAATATTATTTTTTCAAAAGCGTGACACATGGAGAGTTGAGTTCTAATATGAAAAAAACCTGAAACTCTGGTCCTAAATCATATCCTATTAAAAGCTATTTCCCAAGAGGGCTGTACACTTGAAAAGCAAAAATAATGCTTTAAACAATGCTATGGGAGAACAGCTTCATGACCTTGGGATGAATGTTTTAAAAGCAGCACAGTAAGTGCATTATTTTTAAATGAAAATATTAACAAATGCTACATTTTTGTTTTTGCCCTTATTACATTCTCTTGACTCATTTCCAATTTCACTTGTAGGTAGTGCATAGATAGTACCTTGCTGACGAGAGACATTTCTGATAACATCTTTCCCAAAGTGCATGGTACATGTAAAGTTTCTGTTCCATGGACTTTAGCAGTACCAGTGAATCTCTTGACCATTATGCAAACTCAGCCTGTGAGAGTAATGACCCTCAGCACAATCCTCAAACAGCGGGGTAAGGGCTAAGTTAAATGCTTTAATTTCTTGTCCTTCAGACAGACAAATCTGGGCTGCATTCTGTACACTGCTCAGAAGGTTCTGACAGAACTCAGCCTGCTTCCATACTGTGATGTGTAAACAAAAACTTTTATATTAGTCTTAATGCTTATTAATGTCATTATAAAAGTGTGAAAATATAACCCACCTAGTAAGAGTGGATATTTCCAAAACGTACATAAAAAAATTTGTATACTGAAATATTTTAAAAAACAACTGTAAGTAAAAAGGAAACATAGTCCTTCAGAAAAACATATTTGTATTTTGAACAGGGATGTCGCTAAAGAATATGAACATGGTCAAACATAATCAATGTTACTAATTTCTAATTGAAATTAAAGTACAATGAGATGCCACTATATACCCATTGGAATAGCTAAAATAAGAGCAATGAGTACACCAAATGTTAGCAATACAAATTCTTCTATTCATCTAGTGGGAAAATGAATTAAAAAGGGCAATTCGGACAAGCTGGATCATGTACCAAAGTTGGGGAAATGTGCACACATAATAATTCAATTTCAAAATGTATCTGTTGAACATATATATTATATATAACATATATGATATATGCTATATGTTATATACAGCAACATTTATAGCAGTCAACAACCAGGTTTCAAATATCTAACCACCCTAGAATGGATAAATATATACGATATATTTAATACAGTGAAACATAATATAGCAATGAAAATGGTAATAATGGAGTGATATACAATGTTGCATATGTTATATGTAAAGTAGATTTAATCATAGTAGAATATGTACTATATCTTTTTATATAAAACTAAATTATATTTAGTGAGGAGTGCATACTGATGAAAGTTTATGAAAAATGGGATGTAACTAAAAATTAGGATAGTAGTTAGAAAAGAATAAGAAGGGTGAGTTTGAGAGTGGGCATATAGGGGACTCCTAAGATGCTGGTAGTATTCTTTTATATACTAAACATCAAGGCAGATGTTTATGGAAATTTTCAAACATAAATAAAAGCAAAAAAGCACTTTGATGTATTTCCAAATCCTTGCCCTCCCATTTTAAAATGACCAGTTTATGATCTATCTTCTTTTTATTCTACTTCGCCATTACCCTACCCACAACATAGATCATTTGGAGCAAATTCCATACATCATGTTATTTCATGTGTCAATATTTTTATATATCTGTACGAGATAAGATATTAAAACTACGTATTCATAAACCCATTATCAAAAGAAACAATAATTTCTTACCATCATCAACTAGCCAATCAGTATTAAACATTTCTTGATATTCTCAATTATTTTAATTTATTTCTCGATATTCTCAATTATTTTAATTTATTTAAATCAAGATCCTCAAAATGGTCTACCGCTTATGTTTGGCTGTTATACCTCTTAACTGACTGACTGTGCCTTCTAGATTTCCCAGAGTCTTGTTTTCAAAAGTATTCCTTTTCAGTCTCCAAAATCTGTCGATAAAGTAAGTCATCACCCTACAATTAAGTCTCTTTTCAGCTTTAAGTTTCTACACTTTTTTTTGTTTTGTTTTATTATTGGAAGAAACTAAGTCATTTGTCCTATAATATTTTTCCTTGTCTTTAATACTTGAAAATTGCAATTCCTTGGTCTTGTATAGTGTGTTCTTACTATCATCTGTGTTTCCTGGAAACTGAAATTTCAGATTCTGTTTGGAGTAGAGCTGAGGTCACTTTGTAGGTTATGTTATTTACATCTATTTGAAATGTAACATCCCTTTGTACCTTTTTTTTTTTTTCAGTAAGATTAACAGTCATTGATGATCATTTTCTAGATATATTATTTCAAAGCGGGTTTGTACGATGGTATTATTGATGTTATGTTTCTTGATTATTTAATAGTTTAAAGGGCTTTTCTATATTATGGAGTTATATAGCGGTTCAGTTAGCCATTTTTAGATTTTTCACATAAATATTTGTTTCATAAAAAATCTGACAAGCACATGTATATAACTACAATTATGTAGCCATGGGGAGATAAACAAATGAAATCAGTGAGAAATATTTTTTAAGTTATAATTCTTAAAATATGTCTTGCATATGAAGGAGACATTATTTACTTATATTATAAAAGAGAAAATTTCCTTGAAACTGTCAGTACAGGTTACATGATTTATTTATTTATTTATTTATTTATTTGGTGCAGGGATCAGACTCAGGCCCTTGTGAGGATACACGATTTAAATAATGGTGATGAATGATGTATTTTTCCAATGTGACCCGTTGTTTGGACAATGTGTAAACCTGATCTTTGTGTTAAGCTGTTATGTGATATGTGGGAAAAGCAGAATGTGAAGATGGTGAACAGGAAGAAAGGTGGAGTTGTGGACAGAGTTTGGTGCAAGTAGAAAGCCAGAGAGGAGTGTTATGGTCAGAAGGTTTGGCATGGTGTGCTCACATGAAGTGGCAGAATAAGCAGCTGTAAGCATCTACAGGGATTATCACAGAATGAAGGGGTGGAGATTAAGAATACCCCTCCATAGAACAGTAGAAGGCTCTCCCCTCCCCTATTCCAATACAATTGAAGGGGTTTGGTTATAAGAGAGTGGCAAAATACCTCCAGCTGGTCACGTCCATGGAAATGCAACTAAAATCTAGCACAGCTCTGCCTGCAGAGGGAATGAGAAGAAATGCTTGTGATTCGTCTAAAGTCCTCAGTCCCTTCACTTTCTGGTAAGCAAGAGAACAAGTCATTGGACAGGAACCTGCTCAAGCTTCATTTGACACGTTCAACCTCCGACACACAACTACTGAGGGGAGATCAGCCCTTTGCAAGTGCTACAAGAAAAGCTTTCTCCATTTTCAAATAAGAGGAAATGCACACTGGTCAAATTCTGACTGAAATATGAATAGCACTGAGAGGACTCTTTACTTTTGCATATTTGTGTGTATATATTTCCTTTTTCTTCTTTCATCTGTTACTGCTTTTTGAAAGAGCTAAGGGGGACTGTTGTGTGCTTGTCAGAGTGTAAGACCTCAGCTATTGTTCTTACCAAGCTACACCAGGTTTTCCATGCCAAAGTTTGTTTCATAATGTTGACTAATTCAGCTACTTGGTTTCATCATAAATTGGTCTCAATCTTCCTGTATCCGCTTCAACATTTTATTTAACATCTCTCCTCCCTTTCTTTTTCCTTACTCCTTATGCCCTATCAAATCTCCCTCCTTCCCCCTTCTTTTGTGTTACACAAGTACTACACACAACAGTGTATTTTTATTCCTTTTTCTTTCTACTTTTAATTTTCTCTTTCATTTGGTATTGCTTTTAGTAAGAGGTGGGGGATAGGCACTGTGCTAGTACCTAAGGGCAAATGGTCTTATCCCTCTAGCGTCTTACTTAAGCACATTAGGTCTTCCCACACCAAGTAATATTTCATAGGGCTAGCTAAATTCATAGGGTTGTCTGGTTTGTTCATAATGAGATACAATCTCCCTGCAACCTCTAACAGGTTCTGTTTAAACTCCTTTTCCCCTCTTCTTTACTTACCTTCCTTTTCACACTTCTCAAATCCTCTCTACCTTTCTCTTGTTTTTGTGTGACAAAAATGCTATCAGCATAGTGTATTTTTCATTATTTTTACCTTTATTTATTTTTCATTTTATCTTGTGTTTTTTTCTTCCTATCTTAGAATATATATGTGAGACATTTGTATATGTGAAATGGAGGTAAAGAATCAATTATCACATTAGTATATATAGTATATTTTGCAGTAATGTTAATTCTCAATGAAACTTGTGCATGGAGGATTAAAACATCATCTTTCTGTCAACATATTAATTGGTTATGACCTTCTTATGGCTTCCCTCAATCTCCATTTATACTTTCCTCCCTCTTTCTGCTTTCCACCCCAGAAATAAGCTCTCCCCACCTTCAATTCCAGATACAAAAATATCATTATTGAAGTCCTATCTTTTTCTTTCGTTTATTATAATCTCTTTTTTCTTCTTCTTTCTGAACTATTTTCTTCCTCTTTTTACTTTCCCTAATCATTTACACTCCAGCCCACCTGAAATCAGCACTAGTTTCTTGTTCCCTATGTTACTGAAAAAGTGTGAAATTTTTAAAACAATTTTTAAATCATTATAATTCATATGTGGTTTGTTCCATAGATAACCGGAAGTTTTTCTTCCTTTGCCACACAGTGACCAGGACTGATTCTATTATGTTGAGTAGGTCAAATAGGTGCATAAATGCTAAAGCGAAGGTTACATCATGAGAAATCACACAGGCACTAAAGGGGTCTCCAAAGTAGCTGCAGAGTTTTCTATACTAACTGGTCAGCAACATTCAGCACAAAAACAATAGAATCTTGAGAAAATAAGACAAGAAAATACTTCCAAACCTCTTAATTACCCCAACGGTTTCATGGTTACTGGATAAGAGGAAGTGTCCAGCAAAAGACTCAAAATCCAAATGATTAAAATGTTTGATGTGACCCAAGAAAAAACAATGAGTAAATAAATAAGATGCACTCATGTATTATTGGATCATAGCACAGTGAAACAAAATAAAAAGCAAAAGAACCATATAAATGATGCAAATACATGGAGATTAAATAATATACTCTTGAATAAGCAATAGGCTACAGAAGACATTAGAGAAGAAATTAAAATTCTCAGATTCAAAGAACAACAGCAGTGCAGCAGAACAAAACATATGAGACAAAATGAAAGCAGTTTCAATAGGGAAGTTTATAGCTCTTAATTCTTATATTAGAAAAACAGAGAGAGCACAATTAAATAACCTAATGATGCATCTCAAAGTCCTAGAAATATAAGAGAACCAAAGCCAAAACTTATGGAAGGAACTAAATTATAAAGATCAGAGTAGAAATTAATGAAATTTAAACTAAAAAGAACAATACAATACACTGTATCAGTAAATCAAAGGATTGGTTCTTCGAAAGGATGAATAGGATTGATTAAACCATTCACTAAATTTACAAAAAGAAAAAGAGACTCATATCCATGCAATTAAAATGAAAAATGTGAAAAAACAATGGCAACTACTGTAATACAGGAGATTACAAGAGTATTTCAAAAATTTACATTCCAATCAAAGAATATAAAAGAATGGATACATTCATAGACACATATGAATTATTAAGTATTGAACAAAGAAGATATAAAAATCTGTAATAAACTTGTAATAGGTGATGAGATAAAGGCAATTATAAAACTGCTAATAACTAAGAAAAGCCCAGGACACAGTAGAGTCACTACTGAATTTTACCATAACTTCAGGCAAGAATTAGTGCCAATACTCCTCAAACTCTTCTGTGAAATTGAAAGGAAAGGAACAGTTCCAAAGTCATTCCTTGAAGTTAGCATTACCCTGACACCAAAACTGGACAAAGATTCAAGAGAGAAAGACACACACACACACACACACACACACACACACACACACAGAGTGTGAAAATTACAGGCCAATTGCTTTGATGAACATAGATGCAAAACTCCTCAGCAAGATACTTGCAAACAGAATACAACAAATTATTAAAAAGATAAAACATGACCAAGTTGGTTTCATCCCAGGGATGCAAATATGGTTCAACATAAATAAATCAATAAGTGTAATACAACACATAAACACAAATAAATATAAAAATTGCATGACCATCTCTCTGGAGACAGAAAAAGCCTTCGATAAAATTCAACATCTACTCATGATAAAAGCTTGCATGAAAATAGATATAACAGGACTTTACCTTATCTTATAAAAGCTGTATGACAAACCCACTGTCAACACCATACTAAATGGGGAAAATCTGAAACTATTCCTTCTAAAATCAGGAAGAAGGCAAAGATGTCAATTCTTACCACTTTTGTTCAATATATTACTCAAAACTTTAGCCAGAACAATCAGGCAAATGACAGAAATAATTGGGATACAAATAGGAAAGAGGGAAGTTGGAGTATCTTTATTTGCAGATGACATGACCCTTTCCAGAGAAGACCAAAAATTCTACCAGGAAGACTCTTGGAACTAATAAATTCAACAAAGTTGCATATACAAAATCAAGACACAAATATCAATAGCACTGAGGTACATTAACAATGAGCCCATGAGAAATAAATGAGGAAAACAAATCCTATTCATTGTAGCTTCAAAAAAATTTAAATATATAAGAATTAATCTAAATAAGGAAGTGAAAGGCCTCTATCATGAAAATTAGGGTACTCTGGGAAAAAAAAGGATCCAAGAGGATATAAGAAAATGAAAAGACATCCATTGTTTCTGAACATCCATATTACTCGAAAGGATATATAGATGTAGATTTAATGTAACTACAATCAAAACAACAACATTATTAATAGAATTAGGAAAAGAAATCCTAAAATTTACATGGAACCAGAAGAGACCCTGAAAGCCAAAGCAATCCTGAGCAAATAGAGTGAAACAGAAGACAATATAATCCCAGATTTCAAGTTAACTACAAAACTACAGTAATATAAATAGCATGAACTGGAATAAAAATATATATGTAGACCAATGGAATAGAATTGAGTATGCAGAAAAAACCCCAGGCATCTTCAGCCATCTGATGTTTTACAAAGGAGATAAAAACATATGTTGGAGAAAAGAAGCCTCTTTAACAAATGGTATTGGGGAATCTGATTATCCCTGTGCAGAAGAATGACTCTAGACCCGTATCTCTTCACCTGCACTAAAATAAAATCAAAATGGATCAAATACTTAGACATAAAAACAAAAACACTTAATTTGCTGGAAAATAAAAAAAGTAATACTCTTGAAGACTGGGCATAGGCAACAACTTTATGAAGAGAACCCCGTTATGCAAAAAATAATGTCAAGAATCAACAAATAGGATCATAGCACAATAAAAAGCTTCTGCACAGCAAAGGAAACAATCAAAAGAGTGAAATAATTCTTGCTAGCTATTCCTCAGACAGATAATGAATACATGAAATATACAAAGAACTAAAAATATTACATTCCCCAAAATAAAAATGACCCATTCAAAAATGGGCAATTAGAATGAATAGTCACTTTTCAAAAGAAGAGATATGAATGGCGAATAAATACATGAAAAATGTTTAGCATATTTGGCCTTTGAGGAATAAAAATGAAAACACCATTTAGATTCCATATTACTCCCAGAGGAATGGCTGTTATTAACTCTCAAAAAACAGGAAATGCTGCCAAGGTTTAGGGGAAAAAGGACTTTTCTACATTGTTGGTGGAAATATAAAATAGAATAATCTCTATGGTAATCAGTATGGAGATTCATCAAATTCTAAAAATAGTAATTTCATTTGACTCAGCTATACCTCTTCTGGGTATCTTCCCAAAAGAGTTGAAATTAATGTATTACAGAGATACATGAATACCCATGTTTATAGCAGCACAGTTCACAACAGCTAAATTGTGGAAGTGACCTCTATGCCCATCAAGAGATTAAAGAATAAGAAAATGGTTTATATGAACAATGAAGTACTACTCAGCTACAAAGTAGATAAATTTGAGTCATTTGTAGGAAAACGAATAGATTTTTAGACCATAGTGCTAAGTGAACTAAATCAGACACAGAAAGGTAAATATTGCATGGTTTCTCCTATATGAGTAGCTCAAAATATAATACAGAGGAAAATAAAAGAGAAGTGGTAAGAAACAGGGAGGTAGACTATGAAGCTAGGAAAAGGATTGGAAATGTGTGGGGAGGAAGGAAGTACAAATGATCAAAATGTGATATGTCTATGCACCCTTTTCCTAAGATGAATGTAATTATTATGTATTGTTATTATATATAAACATGGACTTCTAATTTTAAAAATGTTCCAATAAAAAAACAAAATTGTTAGTACTAGATATTCATCTTAGTTCCTGAGACATACTAATTATTGTTGAGCACATTTTCACCTTCCCACTACCTCTATTTTCCATATCCTCCTCCTAGCTAATTAAGATAAAGAGGAACCAACAATTTAGAGCCAAAGATAAATCAATAAACAGCCCAACTAGTTCATATTGATTGCCTACTCTATCTCGAACTCTGACAAATAGTCAGAGAATAGAAACAGGAAGAGAATTCAGTCTCTGTTGAAGGCTCCTACAGCCTAGAGCCATAGGTTCTCAGGATCAGCAGAATTTTGAAAATTACCTAGTTCAACTACCTCTTGTGCACAACGGACCTGAAATAACTAGGCAAGTTGCTTATTAGGGGCTCAACTGATATAAAATATACAATAGGTTCTGGTGCTTCACTCCTCAGAGGAACCTTGGAGTTTAACACAGAGTTTTCCGTTAATTATGATCCCGATTGATTAGGGTGTAGCCTGTATCTTTGTATAAACATGAGTTTTACAAGTTTCATAGAGTTATTGATGAATATCCTAGAATGCAAATTAGGTAAAAGAGATATTTATCCTATTTATGTCATGTCACAGTTACTGAAATATCCATTTATGAATAATCTTTTTGTATGAGCAGATCTGTATAGGAATACAGAGTAACCTTAGAAAGTAGATAGGGTATCAAATAATTATTTAAAGAAATTTTCATGATCTCAAGAAGTACATGGAAATATTTTTCTCACCATTCTGGCGGCAGAAGTTCGAAATCAAGATTTTGGCTGGCAGAACTACCCTCCCACCAAAGTTTCTAGGAAAATATTCTTCTCTACCTCCTCTAACTTCTGGGGGCACCAGAAATTCCTTACTTTTTGAACATGTCACCGGTGGTGAACTTATTGTGGTCAATTTGAGCAGGAATGCCCAACTGGCCTGAGTTGATGTGGTTCTGGGCATAGAGGATCCACCTGAAGGCTATTGCCAACACAGCATAAAGGAGAACGGGAGCAGAAGATAGTGGCCAGCTGTTTCCCAGGAGAAGCTTTGTTGTGGCTGGTTCTCCCAAAGGGAACTTGGGTGTTCTTGTCCCAGAGGGAGTTCGGGGGCCTTGCCGTCATCAAATATGTCTGCTGTTGCCTCAGGGGAGCTCTGGTCTTGATTTCTGCTATAATCATTGTATCCTGGTTCCAGTATAGACTCTTCAGCCCTTTAGTGCAGGCATGGATGTACGTGGGACATTACATGGCCCTTGTTTGGATCTTTTGGGTCTCCAGTGCATTGCCTGAGTGGCAAAGAAACTTCTGTGCAGTCTGGTGTTGGGATGGCAGCCTAGTTAGTGTTGACGGTGTTTGGCTGGATCTGTGCTGGGAATTGAGAGTGGAGAGCCAGCAGAGTGCCTTTGAAGTATTTGACCAGAGGGGAACTGTGCATTGCAAGGATGAACAGAAGAGAAGGTGGTTGTGGAGAAGAAACAGGACAATAGAAAAATGGCCTGAGGCCTTTTGCCAGAAAGGAAAAGTGTATTTGGCATACAGGAGATCCTTTGGGGTGTTTTTTAGTATTTCTATGCTCTGTTGTTAAACTTAATGGAAACCAACGGAGTTTTAAAATTTGAAGCCATATTTTTTTTTAATGGAGATACACTGTATTGGTTTATTGTACTTTGTAAACTATTTATTGTTTTAGAACAAGCAAGAGAGACAGAATAGAGTTGTATATTTGTGTGTATATTTGTAATTTTTGGACATCTGTTTGTAATCTGTTTTGAGACTCCTTTGAATATTTGTTTCTGGTGTGGGAATGAGTGCAATAAGAATTGTATTGTTAATGTAACTCTGAACAGACCAAGATATGTTAACTCTTTACAAATCTGCCACTGGAGACTATGGTTTAAAGAAATGTGTCTGTTTATCAAATTGACCAGGGGTGGATTGTGATGGACTTATTATTGTGGTCAACTTGAGCAGGAACACCCAAATGGACTGAGTTGGTGTGGTTCTGGGCATCGAGAATTCACCTGAAGTTTATTGCTGACATAACATAAAGGAGAACAGGAGCAGAAGATAGAGTAGACTGTTTCCCAGGAGAAACTCTCTTGTGGCTGGTTCTCCAGAAGGAAACTTGGCTGGAACAGAAGGAACTCGGGGCCTTGCTGTCATCAAGGATGACTGCTGTTTGCTTCAGGGGAGCTCTGGTCTTCATTTCTGCTACAATCATCATATCCCGGTTCCACTACAGACTCTCCAGCCTTTTAGTACAGGTATGGACATACATCAGGCATTGCTATAGGTGCCCAGCCCTTGATTGGATCTTTTGGGTTTCCAGTGGATAGATAGGCATTTGGCACTTTTCTTGCATTTGGCTTATGGTGCTGTAACTTGTAAATGTCCTGTATTAAATCTGCTGTCTTACAAACTATTGGCTCTAGAAGGGTTACTGCTACATTGCTCCAATGTTCACCTCCATCTCACGTTGCTTCTTCATGGTGTGTCTTCTTTTCTTCTGTTTATAAGGTTATTTGATGTAGGGTCTGCCAGGGTAATCCAGGATGATCTCATTCAAATTCTTTAATTTTTAACCATCTTTATTGGGATATAATTAATAGTAATTACATGTATATTTAATTTGTACAATTTGATAAAAATGTATAATGAAATATTCACTACACTCAAGCTATTTAGCACATATACCACTTTCTGTGTGTGTGTGTGTGTGTGTGTGTGTGTGTGTGTGTGTTGAGGAGGAGAACACTGAAGATCTGTCCCTCAGCACATTTCAAGTATACAATATACTTGTCAGATACAGTCACATTGTTGTACATTAGGTCTCCAGAACAAGTTCTTGTTTCCCATCTGAAATTTCACATCCCTTGACCATAATCTCCCTGTGTCACCACAGCCCCAGAGATTGTTAACTGTCGTTCTACTACCTGTTGCCCTGAGTTTGATATTTTTTAGAGTTCACGTGTGAATAACATCATGCAGTGTGCGTTATTCTACATCTGGCTTATTTAACATAGCATGATGTCTTCCAGGGTCATCAATCTTGTTGTAAATGTTGGAATTTTCTTTTATTCTAAGACTGAATAATATTTCACTCTGTGTATGTTTCTCTATCCATTAATCATTTTACCAACATTTATATTATCTCCATATCTTTGCAACTGTGAATAATGCTGAAATTAACATGGGAGGAAAAAAGAGATCTCTTCAAGATTCTGATTTCAGTTATTTTTTACATTTACCCAGAAAATCGTAAGGTATTTCATTTGGGTTTTTT
>PVJO010022608.1:0-27700 GCA_004026905.1 Hystrix cristata | reverse complement strand
CGGGTATAGTTCAAATGGAAAAAGAAAGCTTAGCATTGAAGAAGCGCTTTATTTCTTTTTAGTATCATGGACCAACTTCCAGATGGACCAGTATTTATTGCCATGTGTTTTCTAGCGAGGATAATAGATGCAATAGGCTTCGGAGCCGCCATAACTGCATCATCTTCGATCCTCACGAAGGCTTTCCCAAATAATGTGGCAACAGTATTGGTATGTGGTCTACAAATTCTCATTTGCTTCTGAGCGTATGGAGAAATGTTTTTTTGAGTTTCCAAGATAAAGCTTGGGGTGCCTCCTTCTATACCTGCTTTTCTCCATTCTTTTCTGTTTTTGTTAGCTTTTACGCTGATTTCTACTTTTAACAAGACTGTCTGAAAAGTGCACCACTAATGGCACTTAGTGGCTCCTCTTGGTTTTAGAATTCCCTGAATGGGCAGCTTGACAGGTAAATGTGGTCCACGTAGTTCTTCCTTTTACCATTTTAATTAAAATCTCCTGAGTAGTATTTTGTTGTCTCTCTTTGGAAAAGAGTTATCCCTGGTGATAAAGTACTTACTTTGTGCTAGAGTACTTCTGATCTCCCCAGAAGCCCCCAGAGGTCCGAGCAATACCGCGTACTCTGTAATGCTTCTGGCCGTTTGAGGGGTGCGCCCTTGTTTTGATATAAAAATCCAGAACCGGCTGGCATCACACCAACGTGCTTTCTCGGGTACTCCCCAGATGCACATAGACCTGCATTGGTGACACACCAGATTCCTGTCCCAGCTCTGGCTTCCTGTGGCTCACCGTCTGGGACCCCTGGCCTGCATAGTGGACTGACAGCCCCTTCACAGTGTATAGTTGTTTCCTAGACTTCGGTCTGATCATCTTGGTACCAAGGACTCCCTAATTTACTCATTTAATACTATACTCAAAGTGTTTTACCCTTAGTGAGTTACTGTCTGTGTGACTAGTTCTTTTACTTAAGCTCCTGCGTGTCCTTGGTGGATAGGTTCTTTGACATGCCGAGGTGGCTGAGGTAACAGGCAGTCCATGTACAGTTCCCTGATGTGTATTTCTCAGAAGGGCTCAGAGGACCTTGGCCTGCTGACATGCCCTGAAAATAAGGCTTAGTGGCTAAGAAGTTCGCAGTGCGCCGTATGCACGCTCCAACCTGGGGGTGTCCATTTCACACTCGTGTTTGAAGGGGCTGAGAAATCCTGGCGTGAAGAAGTCTTGTGAACTGTTCGCGGCTGGGTTTGACCACAGATCTGCTTTGGTGAACCGGCCTGGGGCCGTCTGGAGGAGCAGGCGACCTGAGAGCGCTCGGGGAGTGCTGGAAATCCCCGCGGTGGGGCAACAGTGCATTGGGTTTTCCCATCAGCAGTGGGGACTGGGGTCCTAACCAACTTTCGTGTAAAATTGCAGCCAGAAGCTAACACTGAAAACACGTTAGTCCATCTGGGTGGCCTTGCTGTGATTAAAGGCAGAATTCCTATCTTCTTTGTGAGATTTGGGAATTTATTAATGGAGTACTTCTGTGTGCTCTGTGAAGCCTGAGAATGTAAGGTTCAAGCCATAGGTTTCTGTTCCATTTTTGCTATAGCACTGCTTTGCTTATTTTAATTTTAGTTCACAAAATAATTTTACATGATACACAATTTTAAAAATACAGACCGTAATATAGATATGATAAATACGTTTGACATATTAATGTCACTCAGCTTTATGCACACCTGTTGTCAGGTGCCCCGTCCTCTACCCCCCTCCTGGAAATCCACAGATATTACAGGTTTATTCTAGAGGGAGTCCATATATGTGTGTATGAGCACACACATGTACACATACATACACCCTGAGAGACAGCATGATTTTATTTTTTTGGGGGGGTGGTTGCTGGGAATTGAACTCAGGGCCTTGCACTTGCTAGGCAAGCGTTCTACCACTTGAGCTAAATCCCCAACCCTGATAGCATGATTTTCTTCTCCTGTTTTTTTTTTCTTTACACAAATGATATCACCTATCCAAGTTGTTTACATTAACAAGGAAATAATATTGGAGATCATTCTGTGCTTGCATTAAACAATTTAGTTTCTTTTTTTTTTCTTTTTTTTTTTTTTTGGTGTGTGGGATCGAACTAACCACTGAGCTAAATGCCCAGCTGTACTTACATTAAAAAGAAAACTTCTTTTAGTCCTCCCTACTCAGTGTATATACTGAACCTAGCTTATTTCAGTTCTTGATGGATATTTAGATTGTTTCCATTGTAAACGGTGCTACAAGGTATAAACTTGAGTATACACCACTTAGAGCTCCTGTGAGTTACATTCCTCTTACTGGGATTCTGGGTTGGAGAGAAGTACATTTTTAATACTGGTAATTTGTCGCATTGCCTTCTGTATTCTTCACCCAGCAGTGCACAAGATTGCCTTTCCCTATGGCCGGGCAGGAGAATTTTTTGATAAGTGATTGGTGAAAGCTGGTTTACTGAGGTCTAAATTTGTACATTGATTTTAAAAAAATGAGAGCTCTTCTGCTTCTTCTAAGAGCTGATTGTATTTCATTTTCTATGTCAACAATTCATGGCCTTTGTCTGTTTTCTGATTGGGTTCCTACTGTTTTTCTCACTGCCGAGTTGTATATCTTTGGGAAATTAGTATTTTGCCAGTATCTTCCTCTATTCTTCATTTGTCCTTGCATGTGTTTTTCACACAGTTTTTTATATTTTCATGTCATGAGATTCATCAGTTATTTCTGTTTATATCTTCTGAGTTTTATGTCATAATTAGAAAACCTCTCTATTATAAGAAATGAAAAAGAAACCAGGCATGGTAGCATTCACCTGTAACCCCACCTGGCAGGGAGGATCGTGAGTTTGAGACCTCTGTAAGTAACTTATGAGATCTTGTCTCAAAGAAAAAACAAAACAAAATGAAAAAAAAAAAACGTAGAGGGCTGGGGATTTAGCTCAGTGGTTAGAGCGCTTGCCTCACAACCACAAGGCCCTGAGTTCGATCCCCAGCACCAAAAAAAAAAAAAAAAAAAATTCAGAAAACTCCCATATTTTATTTAAATTTTCTGCTATTTTTTTCCACTACTGCAGTTTGAACCCAGGACCTTCATACTGAGCTACATCCCCAGCCCTTTTCTGTTTCTCTCTTTTCTGTCTCTCTAAGTTTCGAGAGAGGGTATGGTATTGCTCAGTCCCTGAGTAGCCTGGGCTGAACCAGAACTTGCAGTCCTATCTCAGCCACCCAGGGTGCTGGGATTAGAGACATTGGCTTGTACACATGGCTTATTTTTCTTCTTCTTTTACAGTCTAAATATGTAGAGTTAGACTTAAATTATTTATGACTCTTGAGTTTGTGTGTGTGTGTGTGTGTGTGTTTAAATTATGAAACAAAATATTTTTCAAAGGCTGCACTGTTAATTCCTCAAATGAAATACACTAACTCAGCTTACTCTTGTTTTTCTGTTTTTAGGGAAGTCTTGAGGTTTTTACTGGACTGGGACTTGTACTGGGTCCTCCTTTGGGTGGCTTGTTGTATCAGTCCTTTGGCTATGAGGTGCCTTTTATTTCTCTAGGATGCATAGTTCTGCTGATGATACCACTCAACATATGTATTTTACCCAGTTATGGTAAGTCCACACTTAATGCTTGTTTCAAGAATCTTAAATTTATTTTTATGCCTTTGAAAAGAAACATTTGACCAGATATTCACTTTTATATACTAAAAAATAGCTCTTAAGGGTACCTCAAAACAGTCGGTTCCCTTCTCATAAATGTTGAACACAACTGAAATTTTATGGGGATTTCTGCAGATCACAAATCTTTTCTGACATTTAGAACTAGCAAATCTTTAATTTATACTTACAAACTGTCACCATACGCAGTGCCCAGCGGTGTCCCCCTCGGTCTGAACTCAGCGTTCAGAGTAAGAGCTTGTTATGGGCCCGCTGGGCCCCCCCGCGCTGCTAGGAGGCTGCGAGACTAGAGGGCGAGGCCGCCCTGCTCAGCGGACGCCTGCCCTGTGACAAACACGCAGGCTTTGCAGTGTTGATATCAACGAGCAGAAAAGAGAGTGTCAGGTCCTAAAGGTTCTGTAGTCTTTCCTGCTGTCCTGATGAAATAAACAGTTCGTCCAGGAGCGTAGTGTGCCTTTACACCTCTCAAGCCTCTAGCTTTGCAAAACTGCAGAGCTGGAGAGCCGGGTTAGGGGACAAGGCCAGGGAGGCACTACCGCCCTGAGCCGCACGGTGGCGCCCGTCTCCTTTCGAAGCGCGATGAGACGTCCTGCGCTGGGCTCAGGTTTGTTGGATCCTGGGCTGATTTTTGCGAAATTGACACCAGGGGAGATAGCAATAATGCGGGAGAAAAGCTTGTTAACTCTTTATCACAATCGGGATGGGAAAAGACTGTGCTGGTCGGAGCTGGGTGATAGGTGCAGACTGACCCCGGCACCTGGCCCTCCTAGGGGCCGGCTGCACCCCTCTCCACCGCCCGTCTTGGGTCACAGTTGTGGCCGCCGTGTCTCTGTGGGGCTTGTGTCCCAGACCCCGCTTGCATGCCGAAGCTGCGGATATACCGTCTTTTCCCTATGCACACCCATGATACAGCTCAATTTATAAGTTCAGTACAGTAAACAAGAAAAATAACTGATAATGGAGTGATTGTAACTGCACTGTAATAAAAGTTATTTAAAACTTACAGGATTTTTTTTTATTTCTGGAATTTTCCATTTAATATTTTCAGACAACAGCTGACCTTAGGGCATTGAAATCTCAGAAAGCAAAGCTACCCATGGGAGGAGGGTGTAATTTACCTCAAAAATTGCTAAGAAAGTAGATTTAAATGTGCCGCCCACAGAAAAATGCTGCATGTCGTATCACGTGTGTTATTAAAGGTTTGTATCAAGTACCACAATGTATATACATATCAAAACATGTTGTACAGGCCGGGAGTGGTGGTGTACACCTGTAATCCCAGCACCCGGGAGGAGGCTGAGGCAGGAGGATTGCCACAAGTTCGAGGGTAGCCTGAACTACATAGTGAGTTCGAGGCCATCCTGGACTACATGGCAAGACCTTGTCTCAAAAAAAAAAAAAAAAAAAACCCCACACAAAAACATGTTGCATACTGTAAATATATAGTTTTTTTAAGTGTCAAGTCAAAAAAATCTTTAAATCTATGAAAAGCGGACTTTATCCTGAAGGGCATGAGAAGCTACTTTTAGATTCAAGTGGCAGCCACACGAGGTGGCATCTCTCCACCCCACTCTCCCTAACCCCTGCACATCCTGCAAGACCACATTAGTGTTACCGCCCCTGGGAAGTTCTCCTAAAGTGCCTTGGTCCTTAGAACAGGCGTTGAGGAAGCGGTGTCACACTCTTTCTGCTCTGTCCCTCCTGAAGAGCGCACCTCATCCACATCTCGGACGTCAGCTGCAGAGCAAGCACTGCCAAGAGGGTGCGGTGGCCCTGCGAGAGGAAGGGGTCAGAATTGGGGGAAAGCGTGAGTGTACCCGAGTAGCCTTGAAACACTCCCCAGGTGACTTTGCTGGGTACCCCTTGAGGCAAGTGCCGCCCCAATTTTCATTATTTGGTCTTCATTTGCTCGACCCTAATAATGTGTTCCTAGATATTCATAGATTATTTTAAAGGGTACCATTTATGGAACAACAGTCTATTATACTGGAACGCTTAGCAGCATAGTATTGTTGATATACACAATCAATGGAGCCAGTCGAAATTGGAGTTTTTGGTAATTTGTATTTTAAAGATGGCTTATTAACATCCTTAATATACGAGTTAATTTTCCCATCAAATGGTCTCCCTGCTGGCAGTACCTCGGAGAGCCACACGGGGGTGCTAGTCCCCTTTCTAAAGTTGAGCGGCGCGCTGACCTTGAGCAGTGGTGGCAGCCGGGCTGAGGGTCGCTTCTTTGCCACATACTTGGCTGGCCAGTAAAAACTCAAGATTCGATTTGTAAAGTCGAAGCAAGCCTTGATTTTGTTTGTTGTGTCTTAAAAACGGCTTCAGTGTAGCGCTTCCGATAGTTGGACGGCACCATGGCTTTTTGTTCTTTGCCCCACACTTAATCGTTATTTACTAAGCATAGAATAGTGAACCGTGCTGGGTGCTGGGAGCCAGGAGCTTGCACAAGGCCTGACCGTGGTCCTCAAAGAACTGCGCGTCGGGTTCCAGGCTCAACCTGGACAGGGTCACTGTGACCGCATCCTCGCTGGCCCGCGCCGCCAGGCCACCAGCCGTCTCTAAACCGCCGACCTGGTGTCGCTCCCGCCCGACCACAGTGGCCATAGTGCTTGGCTCAGCCAAGACATTGTTCAACACAGTGATTGGAAGATAAAAAGCCACCAAACAGTACTAGACAATACAAAGAAATGTGATTTCAGTATTTAATTATGAACTATGATGAGAAGTACAGTAAGAGAGAAGAAACAGGTACAATCTGTGGATGAATTAGCTCTGGAGCCAGACATTATAGAGTGAGGAGCATTTGAAAAGTTAGCAGGGAAACCAGAAAGGGTCCTGCAGTATGACCGGGGGCTTGAATAGAGGGAGGTCTGAGGGTTGGGACAGTGGAGACCTGGGTTACTGTTGGGAGACACCGTTGGGAGTAAATCGTATACAATTTTAGGCAAGCCCAGAGGTGAAGTTAATGTTATTACTAGATCAAGTTGATCTTAACAGTTTAAATTTTCTTTTCTTTTCTTTTTTTTAATATTTTTACCAAGAACATGTATTGGTACATTGTATACATAATGATCACATTTATCATGGTTATTTTGTACCTGCACATGATGTTTAACAGTTTTAATTTTCAAAATAAGTTAAAAGATAAGAGTGGAAAGATGTTAATTGCTCCTCTTTCTCCCTTCCCCCCTTTCTTTCTTTCTTTCTTTCTCGTGTTTACCCCTGAAGAGTCTGATCCAGGCAAACACTCATTCTGGAAACTGGCCACGTTGCCCAAGGTTGGCCTTATAGCCTTTGTCCTCATCTCGATGAGCTCGTGCTTTGGCTTCCTTGACCCTATTCTGTCTCTTTTTGTCTTGGACAAGGTAAGTGCTTGATTGTGGAGGAGCTGTGCTTTGCAGCAGATGGACACAGTTGCTTGCTTTGGGGGCTTTCCTTGAAGAAAGTCCTTCCAATGCTTGGGAGGAGGTCTCTTGGGAACTTGTGCCTTCTCTCTTCGATGTCCCTGTGAGCTAGGGGTACTGTATTAGTCACTGTACCTAGCACAAAATATTTAATCCCACAATTTAAAAGAGGAGAGGTTCAGTTTTGCTCATGGTTTCAGACCATGGTTGTCTGGCTCCAAGGCAGAAACGTGGTGGAAGGGTGTGGTGGAATGAAGATGTGAGATCATGGCAGCTGGGAAGCAAAGCAGGAGAAAGGTGCCAGAGAGGAAGGGATTGAGGACCAGACATAGACGCCAGGGCCATGTCTCCATGAGGCACCCAAACACACCAGAAGTGTGCTCCACCAATCGGCTGGATGGATCCCAAAGCCCATCAAGTTGAAACTCCTCCCTAACTACTACAGACATGATTCTGTGGATTAAGGATCTGCTTCAGTAAGAAGGAAAGAATCATGTCATTACTGGCCAATGCATAGGTCTCCTTTCCAAGACCTCTTTCTTGTCATTGTAGATTGGGCCTGGGCATCATGCATGCTGTCTAACAAGGACCAATTTCCTGTATTTGCCAGAGTTCTAGCAAGGTTTTAGGGGTTCTCATTAGTTTATTTAGTGTGAGGTTTCCATCTTGTCTCATAGATCCCCTCTGTGTCCATTTTACCTTTTTAGGCTGTCGGATTTTGATACAACTAGACGACTATAGGCTATATTGATCTGGGATGGGAGAAACAAACCAAGAATCTCTTTTAGTGCTGAAAAATAAATATTGAATTCCAAAAGATTGATGTTGTAAACTTTTGCTCATAGGTATTTTTGGAAAAAGAATGATGTAATGACTTCTGTATTTGAGAAACCCAAAGTATAAATAATGTGAAGAGCAAAATAAAAGAAGGAAATAGGAAATAGAAAGTAACCTTTTGCTGCTGGGAAGGGGATCTAGGGAGGGAGCAGGGAAGGAGGAGATGCCAAGGACTAAGATGCAATATATAGATTTATACCCACTTCCCAGGATGAATGTGTTTGCTATGTATTGCAAACGTGTACTAATACAAAATTGAAAAAAACCAAGCCAGTTATTAAAATGACAGAAGAAAAGGAATAATGCAACAGAATTTACTAACATAACTGGTAGGTAATTATACCAGAGAAGTAATGTGTCTATAAAGGCAAAAACAGACTAAGTTTGACCTGTACTGTCTTAATTTGAGGCATTAGCATTAAAATAGCGTAATTCCCAGGAAAATAAATTCCTATGGTCATTCACCTATCATAAGGATTACTGTTACTTTTTCTTATAATTGCACACTACACCTTGAAATTACTAAATTTTAATTGTTTCACAGTCTTGCAGACTACACTTTTAATACCTGATTTAAGGCTTAGAGAATTAGTGTGTTCCATGCTTTCTAGTGACTGTGCATGGACACAAGACAAAAAAATATTTTGTACTTCTGGTGACACAATCCACTCACATCCTGAACAACAGCTTCTTTGAGTCATTTTTATGTGTTCTGTGAGAAGTTGCATCTAAACAACAACAACAACAACAAAATCTGTAGCTTATCTCTGAGAAACCCAAGTTGTTTGTGTATATCTCAGAAAAAATTTTAAAAAAACTTTTTGATTTTTACTCAAGAAAATATAGCTTGTTCAAACAGGAAGGGAAAGACGGGCTGTTTCCCTAAATATAGCCATGGTTGACCCGTCTGTAGCAAGGTAGGTAGGAGAGGCCCTTGTCCCAGGAGGACGGACATCGGGCCTTTTACCCCCTCAGGGCTCTCTGCTGAGCCTAGTGATAGTCTCAGGTTGGGCTGCTACTGTCCTTCTTGTTAGCCAACTCCAGTTTAACACATCTGTAGATATTTATTTCTCGTTTTTCTGTCAATAATTTGTATCCCGGTGCCTGTCTGATTTCTTGTGTTTTTTTAAGAAACGGCAGTTTGCTGTAATTAGTTGTCCAGCCTCCTAGTGTAGCTTGGTCCCCTCTGTAACCCTCCAGTTGTAAGACAGGAAGGGGACATTTCAGACTCTTCTCTGGCTGCTGTCTTTCAAGGTCGAATTGCCTGGCATGAATTAATCTTTGTCATACGAACTATGAAAACATGTATTGACTCAGATGAATTCCATGGGCTTAACTATGAAAATCAATTAAGGATATTAAGGAAAGAAAAACAATTTATTGACCACTGCAAAGCATCCCTATCATGTTTGTGGTATATCAGTTATGTGAGAACTTCTGGTTTGAAGATCTTTTAAAATATGTCATGCTATCTAACTTTGTATTAGATAGGAATCTAATCTAAATTAGTTATGAGTGCTACAAAACAAAACATCTAGGTCTTTTTACCTCTGGTTAGGATTTTTCTCCCCTAATGAGAAAAAAACCCATTTACAAAAATAAGACCAAAATTGGGATGAAATGTTGGGTGTTATTAGTAGACTCACCATAACAATAAAAGCTAAAGAAATGACAGGAGGAGAAGGTACAGATATTTATTTTTAAAAATGACTTAACCATGTGAGTTTAATGGAAAAATTTTAGAAATTCTTTTCCAGTTTAATTTACCAGCTGGATATGTGGGACTGGTCTTCCTGGGGCTGGCACTATCCTACACCATTTCCTCACCGCTCTTTGGACTACTAAGTGACAAAATGCCAGTAAGTACACTTAATTTTTCTTTTTACATGTTTATATCAGTGATTTTCCAACTGTTTTTCTCAACCTGTTAAGGTTCATTGGTTACAGCTGGCAAAGACTACTGATTGAAGGAGAGATTCCAGAATCTTCCAGCCTCAGCCATCACCTGAGCAGATTCACGCCTAATGCTTCTTAGAGGAAGTCTTACACTAAAAGAAAATGCTTAGGGGCTGGGGATTTAGCTCAGTGGTTAAAGTGCTTGCCTTGCAAACACAAGGACCTGAGTTCGATCCCCAGCACCAAAAAAAAAAAAAAAAGAAAATGCTTGCTCTCCCTTTGTCTACTTACTTGTACTTATTTTAAACTAGCATTTGTTGCTACTCACCTTTGATTGATAATTCTTAGAATATTTTTTTTCATGGTTCTTCCTCACCTCTTGAGACAGGAACCTGTCAGATTTGACTCTCTAAAGGAAAAAGCTTCCTTGATGAAAAGCAAAATGGACTGAACTTAATCAAACTGTAGAGGTTGTTATGGGACCATGTCATGTGAGAGATTTGGCTTCAGGAAGAGATAAGGAGTATTCTGGGAGGAGGGAAGATTGGTGAGGGAACTGTGCACGGGGCCTTCGATTCCCATCTTAGCAGAAAACCCTTCTGTTCTCTTAAAATGGGTGAGCTCTAATCTAGTCAGTGGAGATAACTGATATACAGAGCTAGTGGTATTATCTGAATCTCAAATTTCTGCGGCTTCTATAGCTTTAGTGCTTATTTTTCCATTTTTCCCTTTCTATTAGACAGACCCATGGACTTACCAAGACACAGCTCTGTATGCGGGATTAGTTACAAAACCCAAGTGCCAAAAAGTTAGTGGCTTGAACAGCACTTGAGCTGGGTTTTTGAGACACAGTCTTATATAGTAGAACATATGTTCTAGCCTGACTCAAGTAGTTTATAAGGGATAATTTTATTGAATACAGTCTCAGGCTGTTCAAACTCCCATCACAAAATAGCCTAAGTAATGATAGAAAGTTATTTGCCGCTGTTCTGAAGGCTTGGAGGCCCAAGATCAGGAACTAGCCTTTTGTTGTCTGGCGAAGGCTCCTTTCTTGTTTTCTATGATTCTTATTATTTTTTTTTTTGGGAGATGGTCTCACTCTGTACTCCAGGTTGGCCTTGAACTCACCATGTAGCCCAGGCTGGCCTCAAACTTGCTGTGACCCTCCTGCCTCAGCCTGCTGAGGTGTGCACCACCACGCCCAGCTGCTGGTTTCCCGATCTATAGGTGGTGATCTTTCCCCTATAACTCGCATGGAAGAAGGAGCAAGGAGGCTCCTTGGGGGCTCTTTCAAGAGGGCGCTAATCCCATTCCTGAGGACCCCACCTTCATGAGCAAATTACATTCCAAAGCCCCACCTCCCAGTTCCATCACCCCGAGTGTTAGAGTGTTAGGATTTAACATAACTGTGGCGGGGAGACGTAGGCATTTGGTACGTTTCTAGAATATGGTTTTTGTAGGTATCATTACTGTTTTTGTGTAAGTTCCTTATGCTGAGAGCTTTCTAAGTGTCAGCTGTTCGAACTAGTTCATCATGTAGGAAACTGTGCAGCCCATTTCCTTTCAAAGGGACCCTTGTCCCTTGCTCGTTCCCTGTCTGTGTAGCTTGTCCTTGCTTTTGAGTTCATTGTCCACTTATTTTCTCCAGTTTTGTTTTCTTGGATGTATTTTGATTTGGGGTATCATAACTTGTATGCTTTAACCGTTTCTTCTGTTGTTTGCTCAAGGAGGCTTCTTACCTCTGAGAGTTTCCTCAGTACTTACTTTTTATTTCCCTCCTTTGCTAGCATCTAAGGAAGTGGCTTCTGGTCTTTGGAAACTTGATCACGGCAGTGTGCTTCATACTTTTAGGACCTGCTCCGATCCTGCACATTAAAAGGTGATTTTATCTTTCTGTATTTTTAGTCAAATAGCATTAGGAATTATTTTTAAATTTTTCATTATAATGCTAGCAAGCCTTAGTATTTTAAACCTTAATAAGTAATTGAATAACTACTTTGGTTTAGACCTATTTTGAGTTGTTAGACGAGCAGTGGTTGAAACAAGCAAGAATGCGTAAAATCCTCATCGTATGAGGAAAATGCTTGTTTTCCCTTTGTCTTTCCGTTCTACACTTATTTGTCCTTATTTTTAAAACAGCATTTGTCACTACCCATCTTTGATAGCTCTTAAAAGATATTTTTGTTTTTTCTCCTTGAGACAGGAACCAAACTGTTTTTGTTTCTTGTCATCCTCAGCACGTGGGAGCTACTTATGAAAGCTTGTTTGACGTAGTTTATTTGCTAAAATAAAATGAGTTTCCTAGGCCTTCCCAGAGTCTTTCAGTCTCGGTTTTGAAGTTTGGCTTTGCCACTTACTGTTACCAAGAACTGGTGCAAATCCCGTACCTTCCAAGAGCCTCAGCTTGCTTATCTGCAAAAGGGGCCGGTGACGGTTCTGAGGTATCACAGGACTAAGCACAAGTGTGTATGTTACGTAACTGGTGTAATGCTCGACTGGTACAAATGTCAGCTTTGCCTCCACCTTTGGCCCTTCCCTTCTTTGGCGTTACTCAGTTAACTGAAGCTCAAAGCCCAGTGACTGAATGAACAGTATGGAAAGGGTTCTGTGTGGTGCGAAGACAGCGGACGTGTGATATGTCTGACCACAGAGATTGCTGTGATACGTGAGATCAGTGATGCTGTCGGACAGATGAGCTGGGGTCCCCGCGCCCCACAGTGCAAGGAGCTGAGTGGGGCAGTCGGATGGGGTGACAGTGAGACCCGTCACGTAATCTGCAGAACCAGCTTCTCCGGGACCCTATTTTCCCTCGTGTGAAGTTTTGTCTCTTTTCAATGCTAAACTTTTCTTTTTTCTGAAATTCTCTTGCAGTCAGCTGTGGCTGCTGGTGCTGGTCTTGGTCGTCAACGGCGTCTCTGCCGGAATGAGTATAATCCCGACCTTCCCGGAGGTCCTCAGCTGCGCGTAGTAAGTTTCACCTCTTTCTTCAGCAGCACTGAGTGTGGGGGGCTTTTCGAATTTTTTCAGTTTCTTTGGATGTTAGGTGTTTTCCCCCAAACCATCATGTTTCTAAAGAATGCAAATATTGTGATAGAAATCATATAAATAGTGATAAAATTATTAACACAGGATGATACTAATGCACTAATGCTCAAAATGAGTTGAAGACTGACGTTTCATTTGGTTTGTGCCTTGGTGTGTATGTAGTTTTTAGAAGCCAAAGCAAACTGGAGAAGCCTTGAGTTTGTCCACCTTCCGCGGAGCAGATCTGCGCGACAGCAGAGAGGGGTCCGGCGGCTGTCATCCGGCCGTTGCTCCTTGGTGAACACTGTGTGCAAAGACTGCGCGGGTCAGCTCAGCTCTTCTCACGGCCCCAAGGAGCTGCCTCTGTGCTTTCTGAAGGCACCTTTGTCCCCTTGTCATCTTCATCTCAATTTAAGGATTTGATAATTACATATTCTATAAGCATTTAGTACAAATGGATCATGGTGTTACTATAGCTAATATATTTAATAAAAGTATTTTTAGAGAAATTATTTTACAATTCATAAAACATCTCTTCAGATGAGATATGTTTCTTTGTTTTGGGGGGTTGTTTGTCTTTGTCTGTAAGCTCAGGGGTCCAGCCCAGGACCTCCTACACACTAAGCTTGCACTCCACCGTTGAGCTACAGCACCAGCCCCCCCGGCGTGCCTTGTTTCCTAGAAGTGGAGTGTCATGCTGTTGGTTTTGTCCAGATTTTCTCTGGTTTATCTTAATGTATCTATCTTACAGTTTTTTCTTTCGGGCAGGTTTCCTTTTAGTAACGAATACATTCCTGTCTCTCTTTGCAGTGAAAATGGGTTTGAAGAGGGATTAAGTACGTTGGGGCTTGTATCAGGTCTGACGAGTGCCATGTGGTCAGTTGGGTGAGTAGTCACTGAGTCCCCCCACCTGCAAGATGAGAAGTGCTGTCTCCACTTTACAGAGGGAATGAGCACACCAGGAAGCCACAAACGGCCAATAAATACATGGAAAAATGTTCATCACCTCTGGCCATTAGAAAAACGCAGATTAAAGCCACATGAAGATTCCTTCTTACCCCAGAGAGAATGGCTATCATCAAATAATAGCAATGCTGGTGTCTTAGGCACTTTCTGGTCACTGAGACACAACACCCATCACCCACAGCTTAGAGAAGGAGAGGTTTCTTGTGTCTCACACTTGGTAGAGGTTTCAGTCTATAGTGGGCTGGCTGCAGGGAAGGGCAGCCTGGCAGACAGGCGTGACAAAGGAAGGTTGCTTACGGCATGGCAACAGGAAGCGGAGAGAGACCAAAGTGGGAGAGGGATACATCCTCCCAGGCCACTTCCTCCCACCAGGCTTTACCTCCCAACAGCACATGTAGCTATAAAATCAGCGGACTAATCCACTGATGACTATCACATCCCCATGATCCAATCACTTCCCAAAAGCCCCATCTACGAGTGCATGAGGCTTTGGGAGGACATGTAGATATAAACCATAACAGCTGGTAAGGCTTCGGAGGAAAAAGGAATCCTTCTGCGTTGTTGGTTGGGAATATAAATTAGTCGAACCACTGTGGAAATCAGTATAGAGATTTCCCAAAAAATTAAAAATAGATGTTCCTTTCAACCCAGCTATTCCCTTCTAGGTGTTTTCCTGAAAGAAATAAAGTCATCATATTACAGTGATACATGTATACACATGTTTATAGCAGCACAATTCACAATAGCTAAATCTTGGAAGCAGCCTATATGTCCATCAACAGATGAATGGATAAAGAAAATGTGGTACTTGTATACAATAAAAGTACTACTCTGCCATAAAGAAGGATAAATTTGAGCCATTTTTTAGGAAAAAGGATGCACCTTGAGACCATAATGTTAAGTAAAATAAATCAGATGCACAAGTTTAAATGTCACTTGGTTTCTTCTATATAAGAAACACAAAATATAATACAGAGAAAAATAAAGGATGGATAAGAAGTAGGGAGATAGAGCTTTCTCATGGGGAAGGGGGTTAAGAGATGGAGGGAGGAGGGAAAAGAAGGAGGTAAGGGGTTGAGAAAAGAAATAAGACACATCATATACATGTACCAACTCCCCACAAGGAACATAATCTTCATGTGCTGGAACTAATAAAAACTGGAAAAAATAAGAAAAGCAAAAAAACAACAACAACAAACATGTCATATGAGATTCTCAGAGACAGGGCAGAGCAAGAATTCCAATCCACACATTCTGACTCCAAGATCTATTTATAGCAAGCAATTTAATACCTAAGCAAAATGGTTTCATTCACTTTGTCTTATTTATGTTACTTGTAAGTTCCTTTAAAAAGAGTATGACGGGCTGGGGATTTAGCTCAGAGGTTAGAGTGCTTGCTTAACAAGCACAAGGCCCTGAGCTCAATCCTCAGCACCAAAAAAAAAAAAAAAAAGAGTATGACTCAGATTTAAAATTTATTCATGTATTCATTTGTTTTTACCTTCTACTGCACTATAGGGGTAAATATAGGTGGACAGTGTTGTATATAGGGAATTAATATATATTCAAGCGAGTTAAATGTAAATACTGAGAATATAATGATACAAAGTTTTGAACATTTGTCATCTTTTTATTTCTTTGTAAGCCACCAACTTTTCAGATGTAGTTCTTGAAAATTGTTTTAAAATTTTAAACATCATCATTATCAAATAGAATTTTTCTTTCTCTTCTTTCTCTTTTTCTTTCTTTATTTTTTGCTGTGTTAGAGTTTGAACCCAGGGCTTCATGCCTGGTAGCACTCTACCACTAAGTATACCCCCAGTTCTAGAATTATTTTCTTATAATTATTGCTATGCACAGGAATTGACTTTTTAATTCAGTATTTATAGTAACAGTTTAAGGAAGACCTGTAACTATGGGATCAAGCAACTTTGATTCAGTGATTATTTTTTTTTTTTACTGTTAAATGCTCATTTATTTTTCTTTCCACTGCTAGTGCCTTTATAGGACCAATGCTGGGTGGATTTCTGTATGAAAAAATTGGTTTCGAGTGGGCTGCGGTTATACAAGGCTTGTGGCCTCTGATTAGTGTGAGTAACATGTTTTTTTTCTTTTCCATCTTCTTTACATTTTGGAGAAACTTAACTTGGAGAATTTACACTAACTAGTATCTTTGACTGCATCACAGGGATTAGCCATGGGCTTGTTTTACTTCCTGGAAGACTCTAGAAAAAGGTATGTCCAACCTTTGAACTCTTTTCTCCCTTTCAAGGTTATCTTATGGGAATGGACAAGAAATACTACTTCGTGTCCATTCTCCCACTTAGCAGAGTTCTAGGCACCTAGAGGCTCATTGTTTGGTAGACACTTTTAAGAAGCTAACTTGCTAGAGATGTAGGCACTGGGTGTTTTTTAAAGACTAGAAATACTAAGATCCCATCCCCCACCCATCCCCACCTTGTAGATCTAAACCTCAAAGAATCGTCAGCACAGAGGAGGAACGAGCTGCTCTCTTGCCTGGTGAAATTTAGCCTGACAATCTCTGGCTGAACAAGGCCAGAAGATACGGATTCTCCTGGCTGTGAATGTCACTACTGAAGGATTTTCTTAGTTTCATATACAGAACTCCATGGACTCCACACTAGCATGCTGGAAGCATCAACATAATTTTGGATGATCTTGTATCAGACTGCACTTACTGTTGTCCTAAGAAGCTGGCCTACTGAACCAATCATATTTGCAATATGGGAAAGACAGTTGAAAAGCAGTAAGCTTGTGGGACTTTTTATTTGTTTGTTTGTTTGTTTTAGTTCTTTTTTTTTTTTTTTTTTGAGACAGGGTCTTGCTGTTCAGGGTCTCATAATTCAGGCTGGCCTTGAACTCACTATGTAGACCAGGCTGGCCTCCCAAGTGCTGGGATTATAGGTGTGCACCACCATACCCAGCAAAGTTTGTATTTTTAAATGACAAAATTTTCTCGATGTTGTTGATTCTTGTTAGGCTTCTTGTTGCCTCTGTTTACTTTTTATTGCAAGTTCACTTTTTGGCATGCTGGGAAATTTGATCTAAAGGAAATTAAAGGCCTTAAAAGCATTTTCAGAATCATGGCCCTTCTAAGACTGTGTGGACTCACCCCATCCAAGTGCAGGGAGAGGCTCTTACCAGAATTCCTTCATCTGCATTAAAATCGGACTGCAAAAGGGAAGTTTTGGCTTTCTACCCCCCATCTGAAATCTCATTACTATCATCTCAGAAAAGAAAATTGAAGAATATAACTCTGCTTGGATGGACTTTGGCTATAATGTCTATCCTTCTGACTCATTCAGATTCCAAAGAGAATTATTTTAGAGGTTAATTTCTTTCTTTTTTTTTTTTTTTTGGTGCTGGAGATCTAACTCAGGGCCTTGTGTTTGCAAGGCGAGCACTCTAACCACTGAACTAAATCCCCAGCCCTAGAGGTTATTTTCTAAGGCCATTCATTTCCCTAATAATCATTTACAACCTCTCAAAATTGTTTACATTCCCCATTCTTCCCCTTCCCTTAAAGAAAAAGGGTCTTCAAGCTTCCAAATCCCTTTGGGTTGTCAGCTAAGTGCACTATGTGATTGCTTCCATGCATGTAATAAATTTGCCTTTTCTCTAATTTGCCTTCAGCAGTTGATTCCAACAAACCTTAGGAGGGTGGAGGGGAAATTTTCCTTCACCGCTACACCTGTATTCATTTGTTCATTCTTTGTTTGATAAATATGGTGAACACGACGAGTCCTTCTGCATGAAAATTGTGGGTGGGCTGGATAACATACTGACAGAACCAGGGCGCATTCGACCATGATGCAGCAGCGGACCCAGGCATGTCGTCTCGGCCTCTCGCCAGCTGTTGGCGGAAAGAGCAGCATGTTTATTGGTGGGCTTCTCTGACCTGGCATGTCCTTCAGTCCATGAAGGCTACTGAAGTTGTGTTTGAGCTGTGTGTATACATCTGTGAAAACACAGGTTTGGGGGCCACTTACATCCTTGATCTTAAACCTACACTTTGTGGTGCTTACGTGATTTCTCAGCCTTTGGGGAGCCAACTTCCCTTGTACCAAACCCCTTAAACTGACTCCCCTTATACAGAACCAAGAAGTAAGTTTAGCTGAATCTAACTCATCACTTTTAACAAGCTCTGTCATCATTTTTAATAATCTCTGTCCATGGACCTGTTTCCATGGTTTGGTCTAGTTCAATAAACACTTAGTTTCTCTACTTTTTTCTGTTGTTTGTTATAATTTTTATTACTCTTTGTACCTGTTACAAATAAAACTTCTTGGAGCAGGAACTTCCTGGTCTGTGTCTCCTTGTACAGTTTAAGATGTCTAATATTTTTGGATGCCTACTTTAGATCAGCAAAGCCCTGTGCCGAATGGTGATGATGAATAAAAAAGGAAAAGTTTAGTTTCTTAAAAAATCTCAGCCGGGAAGAGGCAATACACCATCGCCACCCTTGCCATCATTATTACTCATTAACATAGTAATCAAGTAATAAGCCTTTGGGACATATCTCACACAGTGCTAAGTGCCTTTAAGCATTTCATTTAATACATATAATAAAAGTCATAGAATATGATAGTGGCGTGATCAGTACAAAGACCAGGAAGAGGTCAGTTCCACCGTGGAAGGCAAGAAAGATAACACAGACCAGCTGCAAGGGCAATCAGGATATTCTAGCCAGAGTTAGTCACGCACATGGAATAGCGTGCCTCAAGCAGAGTCCAATGGTGGGGAAGGGGAGGATGCAAGGAGAAAGGATAAGGATGGACAGGGTAAAAAAATGAAATTTAAGAGATAGGCAGGGACCAGATCATTGAAGCGTAAGTGAATCCTAGTCTTCATACTGAAGCCAAGAGAAAGACTAAATGAAGAGTTTTAGAGCCAATTAGCCATGAGGAACTAAATGGTTAAAAAAGTAAATATGGTAGTTTGGAGGATGGAGTGGAAGTGGAAATCCTGAAAGCGGAGTGGCCAGAAAGGACACAGTTATAATAGTACCTTCAGACAAGTGAGACAGAAGGATCCCTGGGGACATGCTTGAGGCATGGCAAACCGTTCCACATAAGCAATGCCGTGTGAACTTACGGAAATGTAGGACTTGTCGGAAGCAACAGGAGATCAGATCTCAGGGAGTCCTCCAGGCTTTGGAAGCACTTGGCCTCTTGCTCCAAGGGGAGTGGGATACCGTTGAAGGTTTTGAGCAAGTGAGTGACATGATATAATTCAGGCCAGAGATGGTGACGGCGTGGGCCAGAGTTGTGAGATATGTGAAGACCTGACTGAATAAGCACAGAGTGAGTGAGAGAGACACAAGGGTAATCGCAAGGACTCAGGCCTGAAAAACTAGAAGCTTGGAGACACTAGTAGCTGAGATGTGAAAAACTTCAGGGGAAAAGATCATCAGGAAGAGGTCAAGAATCCAGTTGTTTCGCGTTGGTTCCATGTGCCTTTATACCCCAACATGGAAAATTTCGGTAGACTGTCATCGGACACAGGTGTCGGGAATTCGGGTAAGAGGTCTGAGCTGCGGATAAAAACCTGCAAGTCACTAATGCACAAATGGAGTTTAAATTCGTACCTATAATGGATAAAATCACCAAGTGCTGGGTGGGGTGACACATGCCTGTAACCCCAGCACTCTGGTAGGCTGAGGCAAGTCCATCCCATGTTTGAGCCCAGCCTGGGCAATTTAGCGACTTAGTGAGACCCTGGCTCAGAATAAAAATGTAAATAAAAGGGTTGGAATGTAGCTCAGTGCAAAGGCCCTGGGCTCAGTCCCCAGTGCCTTCCAACCCCCAAATCACTAAAGGAATGAGTGTAAATAAGGACACAATTTCCAAGAATTGGGTTCCAGGGCACACTAATATTAAGAAGCCAGGAATGATGATAAGAAATAGAAAAAAATCCTATTGAAATAAAGTAAACTTATACAAAAATCCGAAAAGAAAGAAAGAGGAAGACTTGAAGATGGTGAGGGAGGAGCCTGCGTCAAGAACAGGCTAGTTAGTGGCAGCTGCAGCTAGTGTCCCAAGACCTCGAGGTACGTGGGGCCGAGAGCTGATTATCAGATTCATGATGTGAAGCTCAGCATGACTTTGACAAGGCAGTGAAGTTGTGGGGTAAAAAGAAATTGAGTCAGGAGTAAAGGACTTTTGTTATAAAGTGGAACTGAGGAATGGGACAAGAACTCATGGAGTTTTTTCTTTTTAAAATAAGAGGATTAGTAGAATATTTGTAGGAGCTACAACAGGATACTTGTATTATCTCTATTGCATCTACTAGAGAAAGAAGAGTTAAAAGTAAGTAATAAAAGAACTTTGAGAACAGTGTCCTTGGGGTCCAGTGCGGAAGGGTGGGATGGGCCTACGCAGGTGCATGAGCAGCCTTTTATCATGTGAGACAAGAGGCGGCACTTCTAGGTACAGATGCTGGCAGGTGCGTTGAAGCCTGCTGGGAGCTCGTGGAAGGTCTCTCTCCAGTTGGAAGGACAGACCTGGAGCTTAGGATAGAAGCTTGAGGATAGAGACGGTCTTTACTAGTTTGTAGAAGACAATTGAAAACATGAAGTAGAATTGGACCTGCTAATGTGGAAGAGAGCGTAGACTAGGACTTGAGAGACAATGAGCAACAATATGACTACTGACCATAGTGCATGAAGAGTTGAGAGAAAGTAGTAGTCGCAATGACTGGAGAGGCCAGGGGTTTGAGCCAGAAGTGTGGGAGCTGGCGAGGAATCATTCTAGCATCACAACAGTACTATTTCTTTTAGCTTTCTGTTATGACAACAAAGTACCTGAGACAATCATCTTAAAAGGACAAAAGGTTTATTTTGACTCAGAGTTTTGGTGGTTTCAGTTCCTGGTTGATTGGCCCGATTGTTTTTGAGCCAGTAGTGAGGCAGCACATCATGGCGGGAGTACATGGTAGAGCATGCTTCCTACCTCATGGCAGCTGGGACACAAGGGAAGAATAGGAGGAACCGGGATCCCAATATTCCCCCCTCAGAAACATGGCCTTAGTAGTCTAAGACCTCTTACTAGGCACCATCTCTTCAGGGCTCCACCTCCCAAAACTGCTACCCCAGGGACCAAGTCTTTACACATACTATGGCATGGATCCTGTTAAGGAATAGAAAGAAGAGTGGTTTTAGTTGAGAACAGGAAAGGTAAAATGGCACCAAATGAAACAAGGCCCTGATCATCTGCTCTTATTAAGTATATACATGCATTTTAGTGAAAGCAATGGGTAAGGGAACTTGAAGGGCTTACAGTATTGTGAGAGGTAAGGCAGCAGGAGTGGGGTCAGAGAAGTCTGTAACAATAATTCTTGCTCACAGAGTCAGGATCCTCATAATGAGAATGGAGAAGAGGTTCACAGAAAATGTTAGAAATAAAGATTTGGGGAGGGCCAACAAGCTATTAGAGCTTTTATTACAAGGTTTCTCCTCCCCTTTAGGAAATTCCCTTGCACACACACACACACACACACACACACACACACAAGCTTTTTGGTGGTGTTGGGTATTGAACCCAACACCTAATGCCTGATAAGCAGACTCTTCGCCACTGCTCCACATCTCCATTCCTCCCTCACAGAACAACTAAAAGAAGAACTATATTTATGTTAACACAGTACTTCACACTCTAAATTTACTAATCCCACCACGATTCTAAACTGTCATTCAGATTATGAACAAAGTCTTGTTTCAAACAACTTGCATCTGCAGTCCCGCTTAATCATGCATGTAGGAAGCAAAAGGGTTACTAGCCACACTTCTTAACAAAATATTTATTGATTTTAACACAATAAAAAGTTAGTACAGTTCCTGGAACTAGGGATTGGCAGAATGAAGGGAAATTCCCATGTGTTTCCTATTGATTCTATTCAAAAGTCAAGTGAACCAAGAAAAGTTAGAATGTCAGCCTGAAATAGGAAAATAATTTTCTTCTTATCATAAAGCGATCCATATCTCTTATACAGTGTCCTTCTTCCAAGATAATCTTTCTGGAATTAATTTATGTCTGATAGATGCTGTTTTAGAGCATAAGAACACAGGGAAACACACTGGGGATCCTGAAAGAAGGCATACTCCTCTAGGAAAAATCAGGAAAGTTTGTTAGAGCCAAAGGATTAGTCAGGTGCACACCTGTAATCTCAGTATTCCAGGAACCCGAAGCAGAACAATTGCAACTTCGAGTCCAGCCTGGACAACTTAATGAGATCCTGTCTCAAAATAATGAATAGGGGCTGGGGCTTTAGTTCAGTGCTAGAGTGCTTGCCTAGCAAGCACAAGGCATGAGTTCAATTCCCAGCACCCCACCACACCAAAAACAAAACAAAAAAATACATAAAGAATAAAAGCAGGGCTGGGGTCACAACTCACTGTGGAGACCCAGGTTCCTAGTACTGCAAAAATCAAACCAACCAACCAAACAGACAAACAAATAAACGAAAACCCATACAAATCTCAAAAAACCTGTAAAGTTCTCTAGATAAGATGTAGATCTGAAAGAATCCCGAGAAAAAGAACCAATATTAATGACAAGAATTAGAGATGTAAACGATAAAGAGACTCTTTACATCTTACATCAATTCATATTCAAACAAGGAGATTCAATCTAAAACCAGGCAAGGAAGTTAAGTTTACCAAAGCAGAAAATATACAGAGCTTTGCGGTATTAAATTTCATAAGAGTAGTGCAGAATTGAGACGTAGCCCCTGCCCGTTAGGAACTTACAAAGATGATATGGCTAAAAATAGTTAAAAATAAGAGATAATTAAAAACACTTTGAGTTATCTAACAGTCTGTCCTGTGGAAGCTTGATTGAGGTTACTAGTTTAAACTACAGAAGATGTACAAAGTAAATTAGATCTGAACCCAAAAAGAATGTTCTAATATTTTGAAATATCTAACAAGGAACAGACCAGCATGTCAGACAGCAGACTCCTTCCTCCAGCATTCGCCCACATCCTGGGCACCTGCCACAGATTCTCAGGGGCTGGGGAGATGAAGACGAGTGGTGAGCAGGATATGTCCACGACCCTTCAGGGGTCACAGCTGTGCCACTCCTGAGATGTAGCAGTTCTAGATGAGCATTGGAGATTGAACGTTCTGGAATGAAACATTGGGATTTCTTACCTTATGGCAAGGGATAGAGGTCTAGTTTCATTCTTCTGCATGCAAACACTCAGTTTCCCCACCAGCATCTTAATTTCTTTGAGAACATAATTATGAATCAGTATAAGATTGAAATTTAAGGTCAGCACAATAGCAAGCAGTCAGAGACATTCAGTAGCACAAAAAAGAATTTGCTGTAAGAGTTTGGAAATATCACTTAGGGTGAGGCGGGTTTGGGAGCACTGTGTGAGGAATTGGGGCTTAGAAAGATGGCCACGAAGGACCCTCTAGTAAGAAATGGATCTGCAGTCATCTAAGTAGAGCAGTATATAGAGTATTTGTTAGACAGCGAATTATTTCAACTGAACAGAGTGTGTAGCAGCAAGCTGTAGATATAAATCTGGAGCATTATGTATGCAGGCTGTTGAAGAACTTGAACAAACATTCTCCAAATTTCAGTTAATCCTGTCATTATCTCATTATGTATTGTATTTGCATTAACTATACATCGTGTATTACTTCCTTGTTATTTTGTTGAAGGCTGATGGACATCTTTTATGTTGCTTCCTTCCGACTCCGCCCTGCATTGTTCCATGAGTTATAAATTTTTCTAATAAACATGACAGATTAGCTGTAACTATTACAATAAGAAGTGTTTCTCTGTGTATCGCTTCCCCTTCGTGGATCACGGAGTGTGAAATGGACTGAATGCTTATGCTGGTTCAGAGTCTCATGCTGAAAATTACTCTTCAGACTGATGGGAGGCGGGCTCTTTGGGAGGCGAGTAGGTCATGCAGGCGGAGGATGAATGGCATTAGCACTTTTATAAAAGACCTCAAAGAATTCCCTCATTCCTTCCACCAAGAAGATGGCTGGCTGTGAGCCAAGATGCAGGCCCTCATCAAAAACGGAGTCTGCCAGGGCTTTCATACTGGATGCCTCAGTCTCCAGAATGGTGAGAAATAAACTTCTGTGGTTATAAAAGTCCCAGCCCCTGGAATTTTGTTATAGCAGTCTGAATGGATTAAAACACACAACTACAGAATTAGTATTTTAAGTAACAGTGACTTTTATAAGTCTTACAAGTCTAAGTGACATAATACGGGTTGTGTTTTGGAGGGAAATTTTCTGGTGGTTGTGTGCAGGGATGAGCAGTTTCCTCCACTGTGGGAGATAGGAAGATAAACCAAAATGTGACAGCTAGTTCAGTGTAACAAATTAGGATAGAAGATGATGTCTGTGATCTTATGATGAACTGTGTGTGTAGCATGAGGAAAGAGGAAGATAGCAAGAAATTCAAGTTACATAGAGAAAATGAGGGTGTTAGTAATCTATGTCTAATGTTTAAGATATTTTGCTTATTTAAAGACAAAAAGAAACAACCTCCTTGGAGTATTTCGCTTTTGAATGCTCCCTACTTGTCGAGTAGCTATCTATCATCTCCTTTTCCCCCCTTTTCACCACTTTTAAATAAATTGTCCTCTAAATAAATTGTCTTCTATTAAAAAAAAAAACAGAAAGGAACAACCTCCTGAAAATGAACTTTTGGGTAATGTAGTAATATAAATATTTAGGGGGAAGAGGCTTCACTAAAATAAATGTGAGCAGAACCTATAGAGATGAAGATGTTTTGTGACTGAAGCCACAGCTCTTCAGCATTAGCCAGGTCCCGGGCACCCGAGACTCAACCCAGACGGCACTGGCCCCCAGTGACCACACCGTCGAGTGTGTCTTACGAAGTCTTCAGCTAACATTCCAATATTTCAGAGTAGGCCACAGTCTCTCCAGCTGAAACCAGGGAACCTCGTTGTTGCTGACACCCTCTAACTACGAAAACCGAGCTCATTCTTAGTGCGTGTGACGGTTTTCCCTTGTCATTTTGTGAACTCGGTTCAGGGACTGAGCTTAAACTCTGTGTTTTGTGTCGGTCACAGTCTCACGAGTAAATCCTTAACAAATTGCTGCTATGATGGCTGTCGGCCCTATTATGGACATACTCGTTTGCCAGGGAAATATATTGTATTACGAGGTAAGGCTTCGCCTGCCGGTGTATTTTGGACTGAGGCAGACAGTTCCACCTTTAGAGAGGAGCTGAGCCTGAGCAGTGTCAACACAGCGTTGCACACTCATCAGTCCAGTTCTGCTCTTCTGGCTGTCGGTTTTCTTGCACAACATCCTTTCTCGGTGCTGGGTTGCGTAATGTATTCATGACAAATAAAAGTAGCCAGTTACCCAGCAGAGATTTAACTAACACGTTTTCTGCTGATACAAAATATAAGAATCTGAGCTTGTTTTGAAAGGATCACTACCTTTTAGTTATGATTACCTCGTATTTTCCAAAACGTGTAGTGACTTTTGCCCTCTTCTTCCTGAAGGTCGGGGCGCTGGACACGTTTATTGCTGCGGTGTACGAGCATGCTGTCTTATTGCCAAATGGAACAGCAAAGCCCGTTTCGAAGGAAGAAGCTTTGCTCCTGATGAACAAGAACATAGATGTTTTGGAAGAGGCAGTCAAGCTAGCAGCCAGACAGGTGCTGCCCTTTCTGTCCTGGCTGGGACACTGTGAAGACAATTTGCAGCTTGGTAAGAGTGTGGTATTTGGGATTCATGCGGAACTCTTCTGTCCCCACTTGTTTTGAGCAGGGTGCGCATATCATTGTGACCCCAGAAGACGGAATATATGGTTGGGTCTTCACCAGGGAGAGCATTTATCCCTATCTGGAAGATATACCAGCCCCGGAAGTGAACTGGGTTCCGTGTAGAGACCCCCAGAGGTAAAACCACGTTATTACCCTTTGATTTTTGAACAAAAAGTTGCAACAGTGGTGAGCACAGACAGTAATTTACTAAGCTTTCCCAGTAATTTTGCTGACAAATAGCCAGTCTTTGACATCAGATTTTGACGCTTTTCATGCTTCACAATGTGTACCATCTAGCATGTATCTTGTTTGGAACTAATTTAAGATAATGGTGTTTGATGAGTTATTCATTGAAGTTTTATTTAAAGAACAGTATGAATATATACATGGTTTTTATAATACGTGTGTTTACTTGGGCTTCAACAAAGCGAAAAGGATGTAATAGCTGGGATTTATGTTCTCAAGTACAGTGAGTGGGTTCATCTATGAAAACATACTTCATTCACACAAATAGGAAAAACGTGACTGAGTCTCTATTGCCGAAGAGTTTCGCTGTCACCATGTTGTACACTGTGATCAGTCAGATGAATGGAGACTGCATGGAAGTTGAAACAGGGCTATTGCTGAAACCACATTTTACTACCTCCCAGCTGAGTGACGTGGGCCGCATAACCCGGACACTCCATTTCTGTCCCTTCTTCATCTGTGAGACAAGGGCGGTAAAGTTTCTTCTCCCCTTCGCTGTAGCTTGGACAGGAGTGTCAAATGAAGCGGTGAACGCTGACCGGGCACACTGCCCCGCTGTCCTCACTGTTAGCTGTCGCTTAGTTTTAACGGAGAGAACCAAGTCTGACTTCTTGGCATTCTTGTCCTTAGATTTTAGTAATTGTTGATGGTTGCGGTTCAGGAATAGCTTTCTTGAAGAAAATATGTACAACAAACAAGATTGCAAAATACATTACATTAGCTATATTTACTTTTTAAAATAATTCATATTTAATTTCTTTAAATGGAAAACTTTAAAAAGTAGTTAATTTACTCATTTTGTATTTACTTGCACCTGTTCAGAGCTACAACGATTGCTCAAAAGAGGAACTTCCTCAATAATTTTGACCACATGAAATCAGGCAGAGCCAAGTTCGATGTTTTTTTAACAATAAGTTCTGCTATGTGAGTGAGTCTCACCCTGGGATTTTCACCTTTGGAAAAATACTCTCTAAATGTTGTGTGGTCTGTGTTTACAGAAACCAAGTTGCTATGACTCAACACTTACAGGCTTTCCTTAGAACAGAAAGCCATCGTTATCTGCTGTAATCCACGAGTTGAATATTAAACTCTCTTTGGCCAGACTGGTAAAACTGCCTTGCGTAGCGCATTCGTGTACACAGCCCGCATCTCTCAAATGACAGTCCTTCAAATATTTGAAGCCAGGGTTCACCTCTCCATGTTCCCCTTTATTTCTACGGTAAATATTCCCAAATGTGGATGGAGATTAACATTATTCTGCAAAGCAATTTCATGGTCCTTATTTTCCTCAGGCTTTCTCATGAGGGCCCTTTAAAATAGAAAGAAACCTGCATGTTACATTTAAGTGATGAGAAGACTAAGCCAGCAATGTGAAGTGCTGGTTTACATCTTCACTGCACAATGCTGAATTCACTCTCCATAGAAGATGGTCTACACAGACCTGTGGTGCCCTGCCATCTGGTATTTGTGTTTTCCACAGCACCTCGTATCAGCAAAAGTGTAAGATAATGGCTTGGGTGATAGATGAGGTTTTTCTATAGAAGAATCTGCTAAATTTCAAGTCCTTCATTGACTTTGCTGGGAGCACTTCATAAGAAAAAGTGCTAGCCAGATGTGCAGGCCTATAATCCTGGGATCCTGGGATCCTGGGAGGCTGAGCCAGGAGGATTGCAAGTTTGAGCCTGGCCTGGAAAATTTAGCAACTCAGCAAGACCCTATCTCAAAACAAAAAAATAAAAGAGGGGCTGAGGATGGAGCACACTGTGAAGGCACTAGATTTGATCTCCAATGCTGCAAAAAAGGACAGGACAGGAAAGGAAAGGAAAGGAAAGAAAAGAAGGAAGGAA
>PVJO010022607.1:0-27673 GCA_004026905.1 Hystrix cristata | reverse complement strand
GAGAGAACTAGATAGGGAAAAGGGGGATAAAGAAGAAGGTTAAAAGAAAAGTAAGATGAAAGGGGAAAAAATGGTAAAGTGTAGCTACACTTGTTGCAAATAGGGAGGGGTGGGTGAATGGAAGGGAAGGGAGGGGAAGGGGGGAAGAGGGGGGAAAACCAAGATGTATCATGTACAGGTACAAAATAACCATGTTGATCATGATCATTATGTATGCAATGTACCAATACATGTTCTTGGTAAAAATAATTTAAAAATTAAAAAAAATGTCTACAGTAAAAAAAAAAAAAAGCCTACAGTCCTTTGAAATACAGACAAGAAACTGGTTAACAGAAGGGAGTCCTGTAAAGGAGGTACAAAAGGGAAGAAAGAGAAGGGAGAGGGGAGATGGATCTAGTGCCCACTCTTAGAAAGCTTTGAATTTTGCACATGTCCTACATATTTGAAACTAATAAATGAATGAATGAGTACAGAGGAAGAAAAATTTGAATTCTGTCACCAGGCTATACTAGACTCTTTGTGGGGGGCAGTTGCTGGGGACTGAACTCAGGGTCTTGTGCTTGCTAGGCAGGTACTCTAACACTTGAGCTAAATCCCCGGCCCCTAGACTCTTGTTTTAAAGTTATGCTTGCATTTTCCTTGAGCCTTTTGCTATCTATGGGATCTAGTACATGGTAGGGTCACAGACAGAGACCATTCAGCTCATGGAATTCTCACATTAATGTCAACTTCAAATGAAGTCCTACACGAAGTGACTGATGGGACTGAAAAAGACATTCTTTTCTAAAGACATTTAGAAAAGTTTATATATTCTAAACGAGGAATTTAAAAATTAAATTCTCTACTTTGTAAATAGAATACTTGTACTACATTACAGTTTTCTTTTAAAAAGCAGTTGTTAAATGTAAGCACTTTGAAAGTATCTCTATCAAGTCCCACAAGGTTGGGGATGTAGCTCAATGGCAGAATGCCCTTGGGTTTGGTCCCCATTACCACAAAAAAAAAAGAAAAAAAAAAGAAAAAAGGCTAAACCGTTAATAATGAATCATACTAAGACCCACAAAACATTTTAAGAGTTTTTCTCACATTCCTTTGTATGAAATTAAAAAGTTTCCTCAAGTAACTGGTCAGTGATTTATTATAATTATTTCATCAAGATCCCGTTCTACTTTTAAGCATATTCCAAAAGGACTATTTCAATGAAATATAGTTTCAAGTTCCAAAGATAACACCTTGCTTATTACTGAAGGAGTTAATGCTTGAGGTACACCTAAGAATTCTGTTTTTAAAAACAGAATGTATTTCAATCACATTTCAGTTAACTTTAGGAGAAAGTATGTTCAATTTTCTTACACAGCTTTTACTATAAGGTTAATCCAAATGTAAAACATTTACATTCCACTGCTATTGAAAAAAGAAAAAAAAAAAAGGTCTTGTCTTAGTAATTTTTCTCTCATTGCTGAGACAGAATACCTGACCCCTAAAGTGGAAGGGGGAAAGGTTTATTTGGCTCACAGTTTGTAAAGGTTTCAGGCCACAATCAGCTGGGTCTGAGGCAGGGTGGCATGACAGTCAGGCAGAAGGCAGCAAGGTAAGCAAAGGGGTGGGCAAGCCTCTTTCTGTCCCTCATATTTTATCCAGGCTGCTGGGATGTAAGAGGCTTTAGGGGGACATCTAGACACAAACCATAACAGGTCTCATGGGGCCAAGCATGGAAGACTGAAGACAGGCAGTAGCAGCATTATGTTGCTGTGGTTCGAAGTACAGAGACTCAGGTCCAACCCAACCAATCTGATCAAGACCTTCTATCAAACAAGAGCCCCACATGGTGATTCTTAAAGCCTGTTGAAGATTCAGAAGCTCTGGGCATGGCTCTGGATATGGCTGAATGGATTTACCGAAGACAGAAGCCCCATCTTGGTTGTGGGGGTAACCAACCAATAGGCTTGTAGTCTGGATGGAACATAAAGGGAAAAATGGAAGGCAGGCTCACTGCTTTCTGCCTGCCCTGCCATGGACTATTTCTCCTCTGTGATGCCCCTCTGCCATGCTGTCCTGTCTTGGAGTAGGCTGACTATGGACTGAAACCTCTACAAATTGTGAGCTAAAAAAACCTTTCCTTCCTTTAACTTGTGGGTGTCAACTATTGTGTCTCAGCAACAAGAAAAATAACTAGGACAGCAATCTACGAATTCAATGCAATTCCCATCAAAATACTAACAAAATTCTTCATAGAACTAGGGAAAAAAAAAATCCTAAACCTCACAGAGTTTTAGCCATGTAGACCAATGGAACAGAACAGATGATACAGCAACAAATCCACACAACTACAGCCATCAAATTCTGGTCAAAGGAACCAAAAATACGTTGGAGAAAAGATGGCCTCTTCAACAAATAGTACTGGGAAACTAGGTATTCACTTGCAAAACACTGAAATTAGATCCCTGTTTCTCACCCTGTACAAATATCAGTTCAAAATAGATCCAAGACCTAGGTATAAGGCCTGAATAAAATGGCTCAAAGAAACCACAGGGGAAGCACTTAAAGCCATGGGCACAGGTAAAGACTTCCTGAATAGGACCCCAAAAGCACAGGAAATAATAGTAAGAATCTACAAATGAGACTGTATCAAATTAAAGAGTAAAAAGACAGCCTATATAATAGGAGAAAATGTTTACTAGCTACTGTTCCAACAAAGAATTAGTATCTAGAGTCTATAAAACATCAAAAACTTTAACACCAAAAAATCAAAGTCTAATCAATAAAGTGGCAAATGAAATGGACAGATAATTCTCAAAAGAAGGACAAATGGCCAATAAGCATATTCAGCATCTTTAGCCATTAGGAAACTGCAAATCAAATTACACTGAGAAATTCCTTATGGTGAATGTGATTATGTACCACTAAAATAACATTTGAAAAAAAATTACACTGAGATTGCATCTCACCCCCATGAGAATGGCTATCATCAAGTCAAGAATAGAAAAAATAGTCAGGTGTGGTGGCCCACACCGGTAAACCCAACACTCAGGAGGCTGAGGGAGGAGGATCGCTTCATGTTTGAGGCCAACCTGGGCTAAACAGAGTTTAAGGCCAGTCTGAACTATACGAAACTGTCTCAAAAAAAAAAAAAAAGTAACTTAAGAATAGAAAAAACAATAAATGTTGGTGAGGATGTGGGGAAAAAGGAACCCTTCTACACTGCTGGTTGGAATGTAAATTAGTACAGCTACTACGGAAATCAGTATGGAGGTTCCTCAAAAAAACTAAAAAATACGGGGTTGGGGATTTAGCTCAGTGGTACAGTGAGGCCCTGATTTCAATCCCCAGCAGCCTCCCCCCCACACAAAAAAACACTAAAAGTAGAGTTATCATTTGATCCAGCAATACCACTCCATTCACAATAGCCAAGATATGGAAACTGTCTAGGTGCCCATCAACAGATGAATAAAGGAATGGTATATATATATATGTACACCTATATATAACGTATCACTCAGCTATAAAGAACAAAATTCTGTCATTTGCAGGAAAATGGATATGGAGACCATCATGTTGAATAAAATAAGCCAGACTCAGAAAAACAAATATTACATATTCTCCTTAATATGTGGAATCTAAAAATGATGCCAAGAAAGCAAAAGGGAGACTATTAGACAAGAGGAAGGGAATAGGGGTGTGAGAATATCACAGACAGAATGGATATGAGCAAAATATGTGTGTGTGAAAATGATCTGTATAGGTACAAATCTGCCAAGATAAAACCCATTAATCTGTATAACTGATAGAAGAGAAAAAACAAAACAAAGTAGCTGAGTACAGAGAGATGTTGCTTATGAAGACCAGAAGAAGCAGAACTTGCGAAGTTTAGATCCATTTTGGGCAAGATGGAAAGACAGTGGAATGTTTAGATCAAGGAACTGCCCTGATATCATTTATCGTGTACATAACATTTACATTTTAAGAGATGTAGTTCAGTGGTACAGCTCTCACCTAGCATGTATGAGGCCCTGAGTTGGATCTCCAGCACTCCAAAACAAAAACAAAACAAAAACAAAACAAAACAAAACAAGAAGACTGAAAAGGAGCAAGAATGGAAGTGGGAATTCATAGAGGAGGCCATTTTAATAGTCTAGGTTGAACGATGATGGTTGATTAGATTTACATGGTGACAGTGAAGATGCTAAGCAGATATATTCTGAGTTTTAAGGATTCACCAGGATTTCCTGACAGATATGGTTATGGGTGAGAAGGGAAGTGAGGAACAAAAGTTGGCTAGGTTTTAGAACTGGGGAAGTAGGTACCATTTATTAAGACAGGAAGAATGAGAGAGGTACAAATTTGGAGGGTAGGTTAAGTGCTCTGCTTTGATTCCCTCCAAATTTAAAATATTACACATCTGACACAGATGTCAAGTAGGTGGTTAGATATTAAATTTGGAGTTCAGAGGAAAAGTTTAATAGTGGAGGTAACACACGCATGGGGCCAAAATAGGACACTACTAAATGTAGCTAGAGAAAGAGAACCAAAGCCTCAGCCCTGAGACATTTCAGCATTTAGGAATCAAGAAGAATCAAAAGAAACTGAGAAAAGGGCTTAGGTAAGAGGAAAAACAAGAGGGTGTGGTGTCCAGTGAAGAAAGTGTTTTAAGAAGGAAACAAGATGTGATCAATTGTTAAATGCTGCTGAGGGGTTAGGCAAGGTGCCATCTAAATTAAATCATTCTCTCAGCTCAATTTTTCTCATGATACTTGTGCCTTTCTCATTACAATTTCCCAGCATGATGCTGTGCAGTTATTTCTGTCTTTTCTCCTCTAATAGAGGTTCCTTAAATTCAAAATTAAGGCCAGACTATCGATTACCCTATTTTTTCAATAAACATATCAGAATTCTATAAAATGTAGGAGAATATGCCTAATGCATTTATCAGTAGTTAGAGTTGGTTTTACAGATGTTCTAAATGTTCTTTAAGACTAATGTGTGGGTTTTTTTTGGTTTGGTTTTGTTTTGTGCTGGGGATTGAACTCAGGGCCTTGTGCTTGCTAGGCAAACACTCTAACCACTGAGCTAAATCCCCAAACCCTTAATGGTGTGGGTTTTGTTCAGCCTGCAATGGAAGATATCCACCATACATCTGAGACTATTGATTAATCACAACCAGCTGGCATGCATGTAATATATATATTACATAATACATGAGATGAGACAATATACATACATGTATGTATATACATTACATATAACAGATGAGATAATATATATGTATATACATTATATGAGATTATATATATATATATATATATATGTATGTATACATATATATATATATATTCTCAAGTCTTTTCCAGCCAAAAAATTACTTGGCTTTTACCCCAAGATGATTTTCTCCCTCATCTTGCAAGTCTGCTTCAGGACCTGGTGATAACACACAGAGGCCACAAATAACTATGTATGCTATATTTAACACCAGCATCATTACAGCACATCAAAGATATCAGGATAGGTTGCCATTTTCATATTACATGACAATGAATTTCAAAGAAATGATGAAGAAGCTACAGAAATACAGGTACTTGGAATGATCAAAATTTTTCAGGGAGACATGATTAAGATGGTATATCCAAAGGAGGGTGATAGGATGAAATTTTTCCCTAGGACTGTACAAAATCATAGGGGTCAGATACTGTTTATAAATCAATGAGTTATTATCTCTGTTAAAGAAACATAAAATTCTACCATCAAGCAACAGCAACATCAAAACGCAATCTACAGACAAAAGCTTTCAGCAATATATTTGGAAAATAAGCACTAACAACATAAAATTTGCACTAAACAATATAAAAAGGCAGTCTTCACATCTCAAACTCAAGTTCAGTATCTAGGTTCAGTATCAGAAATACCTGTTGCATGTGCCAGTGCCACAGAAACCCGCCCAGCTGTGAAGCTGGCCCCTCTGTTAGATCTTAGCTAGGCTCCATCTGGGCTCCTGGTGATCAAATTCATAGAATGCCATATTTCAGTTTGAGGTTCTCAGGTACCTTTATGGTGACTCCTTGAGAGCCAATATTCACATTTGATTTCTATTAACTCTCAAACCTTAAGACTCCAGAGAGTTTTTTCTCCAATCCATTAGTATCAGATACTCAGCATATACTTGGTAAATGAACTTCAAGAGCCTCACTGATAAAATCAGACACATTTAGATGAAGAAATTTGTTTGGAGACAACTCAGAAGCTTCAGAGCTTCTTTCAAACAGCCAAAGTTGTAAGAGAGGAGGAATAAGATAATATGCCATAAATTCCCAATCATTAGGATATGATTTAATGTAGCACTTCACAAGCTGGAGTTCAATAGGATGCCACGATACTATGGGGGGAAAAGGATTGTACAGTTAAGAAAGTTTGAGATTCTGGATGAAACAGTTCTCATTTTCAGAAGTTTCAGAAGCAAAAGCAAGACACAAACCACTTATTTATGAAAAAATCAGAATATATACCCCCAGATGCTTAGTGAGAATAGTTTCAACTTGAAGGGCTGCTTAAATTACAGTGATGTTGAAACAGAAGATACACGTGGTCTACACTGCAATTTAAAAGAATGTGGACTGACTCAAGGATCTGGTCCACAGTGGTTCCTACTGAAAGTATTCGATTTGAGTAAGCACACCTTCATCAGTGGTGCCAGCCTGAACAACCGAACTTTGTATACTGATTTCTAAATGACAAGGTCTTTTCTATTTTTATAGCTGGTAATTTTAACAGGAAAATATAAGGCCAATTAAAAAATGTCATTCATCATTAATTTTTCCTTTTCATATATATTTCCAAAGCACCAACTGTGTGGCAGATACACCACTTAGAACTGGGAAAAACAAAGGAAAAGGTGTGGTTGTGCTTCATCCTTGTGATTTGGGTGTGGAGAGGCTACAGAGGAAAAATCAAACTAATCATTTTTGGAGGAATCATTTGACACGCCAAATTACACTGACATCGCTAAATCCTGACTTACCTTTATCTGTTTATCATTCCAACACATTCTGAGTAAACAAAAAATGGTTCAATTCTTAGAAATGTAAGTACTTAATGAGGATCTAAAAATTCTTAAAGGATCCAAAAATTCTCCCTATGATTGCTATATTATGCCTACTAGATTCCACAGTACTACAGTATATTTGCTAATGAGTTTAGAGAATTTATAATTCATATTTGAGGAAATCTGAAGGATCCTTTAGTCATATAAAGCTACACAGTAAATAGATTTTCATATAAATGCTCCATGACTTAGATGAGTAAGCTGAAAATGTCATTAAGTAAAAAATGCATTTAATATATCTAGCTTATGGAACATCACAGCTTCGGAATACTATATGCTGCAGTGTACCCATTGTTTATACTCAGATTGCTTGGCTGACTGAGATGCAGACTTCTGCTACTGCCTGGCTTGACAGAGAATTTTACTGTATACTGTTAGCACAAAGAAGACCAAAAGTCAAAATCTGAAATGCAATTCCTACTGAATGTCTGTTACTTTTGCACCATCATAAAGTCAAAAGACCAACTGTAATTATAAAGTGTCATTTAACCTCAAACGACCTGAAGAGGAATGCCTCTCTTTTCCTCTCCCTACCTACCACTGGAACTTTTAATACTTTCAGACCAGGAGACAAATATATTTAAGAAGTACCTAAGAGAATGACAACTGAAAGAGACAAGTAGGTATTGTGACTGACTCTATCCTAGTGATTATCTATGAATGGGTACAACTATTTCTAAATAAGGTCACATTTCATTTTTTTCCCATCACATGTCAAGATTTTACATTGGTATTTAAACTACTGTCATTACATGGCACATGTACCCCAATTTACCTCACACATAAATGTCAATAGTATGATAAATAAAAAGTGACACTGTCATTTTCTGGTATGACCCACATGAACTAAGTTTCTGAAGACTGAAAGGAAAAAAAGGTTATCTAGAATAATCTCTGAAAAAACAGCCCAGAAAGAAAAAATTAGAAGTTATTGTTACTCGATGCCAAATCTTATACATTGTTTTCTTAGAGAATGATCAATTTGATTTCCATTGAATGAGATGAACATAACACTAGCCCATTCGGAGATGGAGTTCCCTCACACTCAGAATGGAATATGGTCTATACATCATCATCCCATGATGAACATGAGATCAACTTTGAGATCTGCGGCCCTCTCCTTTTCTTTCATAGGTTGTCCTTTATTCCTCATCCTTTTTATGTCTATGAGAAACTTGTTAACAGGTTTAATATAAAGGAAATTTTATTTCCCCAAAAGGTTAACTTATATAAATTGCATTTCCCATTTCTATAAATAAAGACAGACACAACATATACTTAATTTTTTAATAAACCATAAAATTTAAATAGTCAAATAAAAAATATTTAAACCAGCCGTAATTTCGAGTTTTATTCTTCCTCTGGGACATTGGAAGTTTGACTTACCTGGGATTACAGACGGGAAAGGATCCTAGTGTCATAGAGAACAAGAAAGTTTAAACATGGGCAATGACTTGATAAAATTTTCTTTCAAATCTGGAAGCAGCTCATTTCAGTCCACTGCAAATACCTTCCTCTGATCTCTTTAGTGGAAGACTACTCTGGTTTACCATTCTTACCACACTTCATCACAGTTTAGCACTCCCTGGCATTTTGATCCTTTTGCTCACTGAGGCTCACTTCAGTCTGTCAAAACATCAAGGGGGAAAATCCCCAAACTGAATAGATGAACAAACACTTTGAATGTGAACAATCATTTTCAGACTGATATCTTTTGCAAAAATACAAGTCAGTGGATTTTTTTCCTTATGTAACTCAAACATTGCTATTTTTTCCTGCCTTTACTAAAATAGCACTTTTTATTTACATTGACTTGTTTTTTTTCTGCTTGCCTCTATTTTTGTGATTGATACTCCATGTTACTTTTTTTTTTTTCCATGTTACTTTTTGATTGCACCTTCTAATTTCCATTTCAGAATATAATTTTGGCTAACTTTATCTCACTATGTGAATAAATTTGTTATCAATCAGTGAAAAATTACAAAACAGAAAAGGAAATGAAGCAATGAACACTAGGAGGATCTCACTTGAACAGTCATATAATTTTTATAAGAAAAACATTCATTTTTATTGTGGAATCTAAAACAATTACTGTATGATACTCTAAGCCATTTAGCATACTCAAGTGGGTCAACATTCAACATGGACAGTAAGCTAGCTCACAAGAAATCAAATGTAGTGCACAAATACAACTGGTATTATTCCAGCAGCCTGTTAATATAAGTGCAGTGAACTTTCCTTATAATGAATAAGAACTCCAGTACCTTCTGGACATTTTTGGTAAAATTAAGGAAAAGCTACTGCAGTCAGGATAATTTTAGACTTCAAAAAGTGGCTGCCAAGGGGATGGGAATTTAGCTCAGTGGTTATAGTGCTTGCTTTGCAAGCACAGGGCCCCGAGTTCAATCCCCAACACCAAAAAAAAAAAAAAAAAAAAAAAAAAAGTGGCTACCAGAGAGGCCCACAGTGAAAAATTTATCCTGGAGCCAATGGAAAACTAGAGTGGAAAAGAATGGATTGTTTTAAAAATGCAAAATTATACAGATGTTTACCATACTATGGTTTGACAAGTTTACAGTGATAAACAAAACAACAAAGATAAACAGTTAACATTATACCTTTAGTGTGTAGAGAACACAGATTAAAATTGGCAGCAATAAATTCTGACAGCTCCTGAGATGTTTTCCTATGACCTCTATCCACCCCATGCTAATGATAAACAAGAACAGAATAAAAAGTGATTTACTGTATGGGAGTCAGAAAGTACTTGAAAAGTGACAAAATTGTATGCTATTAAATGATAAAACATTATTTAGAGGCTTTATTTAAAAATCTCTCACTGTTCATTATCAAAGTTACAAGATTGCATACCAATAGACAGACTGTAAACATAGGAAATTTTCATTAAGGAAAGATGGGTTTACTGTAACTTCATCTTTTACAAAAAATTGCTGCAAGTTATTGATAACAGAATTTCTCTTTTACTTTCTTAAATCTAATTCTCTTGAAAATCAAACCAATGTTTCCACTCTCTTGAGCTAAAGTTCAACCATGGTCACCTTAGGAAATACCCCTGTTTATTTGTTAATCAGAAATACAAACTGAGTGGCACATATTTCCTTTTTCTTCTTAGGCCAAAGGTTTCAGCTTCATTATATTTTACAAGAAAACAGAAGACTTGCAGTGGTCCTGCTGAGTCTTTCCCGTTGTAGCTGAGGTTTAATGACGGCAGTGGAGGGAAGCAGTGGTGATGCAGAGTAAGACCAGCCCGATTGCCTTATCTGACAAAGAATCTCTTTCCTGCTGGGCTTGCAGCAGCAAAGTATCTCTGGTAGGTCGCTTCCACCAAACCTGATTGAAGCAAAGGTTGACATGCTCTGGTATATCATGTTTTGGGGTGATCCCATCACGCCGAGACTTGGTCCTTCAATCTGTTGGTTGGGGGACAATACTAATATGCAGAAAATTATCTGGGTAGCTCAGATGTTCACTCAGCCACTGAAGAGGTGTTTCCAACATTGGCTCAATTCCATGAATCATCACTTGATTCTTTTTTCCCCCATCTATTCCAAGAAAGAAATCCAACAATAATCAATAGGGATCCAAACTGCTAAAAAAAAAAAATCTTTTGCCTTTTCAGAATCTGTACTGAACTAAATGAATTTTAAACTTGTTTTGTCCTCTGATCAGGAAATATAGACATGGAGAAAGTTAAAATGTCACAATGTACCACCCAAAACAGAAACCTGAGGGTCACGATGAATTCTGATAAAAATTCTGTTGCCATATGTGAAAGTATTCATTCTTTCTTAATTACTGTGCTTACCTAAGATTGACGTTAACGAAACTGTAGCGGAGAACCCAGCCCACTGCACCCGCTGACCAAAACTGTTTCAGTTACAAATGGCTCTGTGTGGCTACTAAAAGTGACAGGCAACAGTGGTAGGTCCATACTTATTTTAAAAACGTGAAACAAAAATGTGACCAGAAATCATCAAAAGTCAGAGCAGTATTTTGAGACAGTGTTCAATAAAACAGATGGCAGCTTTGGTTGATTTTCAGTAGTGTCCAAGTATATCTCAAAAAGTGTTAGAGATATTAAAACACCAGTTTAAATTTTAATCAGAAGAAACTCAGTCTGACTCAGGGATTTCTATCTTAAAGAGTCGTGAAACCTGATTTTTTTTTTCGTTAACATCATTCACTAATTAAGAAGATCTGCAATTCATGCCTTTAAGTTTAAATTATATTCCAAATTAAACTTAAGATTAATTGTGTGCTTAGCCATGATTTTGATATGGTCTACTGACAACCTTTAAAGTAAATAGAAACAATCTTGGTTTAATAAGAAGATAAACAAAGCTAAGAAAAATTCCTCTAATGAAAAGAAAAAGAACCATCAAGAACTTTTGCTTTACTCCTTGAACATAATTTGATGTGTCTCATTTGTGGTCTCTTCAAAATATAATGTGGAAATCTCTCAGCTTCATTGAGGTGGAAGACAGTAATAAAACAGGGAATTCATGGAACTCTATGAGGGAAATACCTTATTTTTTTCTTTGTGCTGTATTCAAAACTACTTTCCAATCCCTAATGCTCTAATGTCTGGGCAACATGGGCTGATGATATATGGTAATAATGGCTACACTGGCATGTAAATGAGATTTTTAAAAAGAAATATTTAGACTTTCTATTAAAGGTAGCACAGTCCTGGGAGGTAACAATTTAGGACACAAAAACATTGCACAGCTGGCAAAAAGGAATGCCAAAAATAAAAATCTGACATACATACTATTAATTCTAAAGACAAATACCCTCCCCATCACTGTGTCATGGTTTAATATAATTTCAGGAAGATACTATCTTATAAAGCTACCAATCTAAAAAAAATGCATTCATTGTTTTAATTCTTCTGCTAATCTCTGTTGCACCTATACCTACTTTTTCATACAGTTGTGAATCCAATGATTGGTTTTCATGATGAAGTGCATTTATAAATAAAAAGTTAAGCAATATACAGAATACTACAAAATGTAAGATAGTAGCACTTTGGGAAGATTTTTTTTCAAATGTTGGTATTCAAATAGATAAACCTTCAGTTATCTGGAATGATTCATTCTTTGTAAATTCTAGAATGCCAAGGTTTTACTGTATTAAATCTTTCTTAGAATATTTGAAAACATTTCTGGTATAGTTCTCTTCCAATTCTTATTATATATTTCTTCGAATTATTTTAATATTCTCAGAATCTTCCTCCTACTTAGCACTGAGTCAAAAATTGAAAGTGCAGTGGTGTAAGAGTAAAAGTTCCTTATGTGTAACATTTATTCTTAAGCCAGAGTCACCTTTGGATCCTCCAAAATAGAAGAAACAAGTCACAACTCAATATCCAAAATACTGTGCCTAAAGCAGTATTTAACAGTGGGAGTAAACACAATGTGGCACACAATCAACTCCAGCACAGTGTGTGGCAAGGTAAAAGACCAATCCTGTTACAACCAAAGGAGAGTTGGAGTTTATGAGCTGTACAACAGAAGTAGACAACATGGCATTATTTAAATACTTTGTGTGTAACAAACTTGATAGATCATGTAATCAGAACCCTGGATTGAAAGCACTGATGCTTTAACTTTGGAAGCCGGATTCACTTTCAATCTGCAAAATAAAAACGCCATTAACTAAATTTAGAAAACTACCATATTCCTTAACAGAACAGCTTACGATGTAAAATACATCCTGCTACCGTATTCTTTTGTTCAAACATTTCACCTTCATTTATCTTTTTTGTTTTCTGACTTCCTTCAACAACATAATTGTAAACAGAGGGATTCTCAGAATGGGACTGCTGTTTCCCTGGAACTATCATCTAAAGTTTCTTTCTTATTCATCACTGTGTCCCCACTGGCTAGTACTGGTACTTGACATACAGTAATTACTCAATAAATGTTTTCACAGCTTGGATAACTTTTATTGACTGCCAAAATTAATGTTTGAGAATAGTTTCTGACAGGTGCCCCGGCTATGTGGAAGAGCTCGACCTGTAAAGACTGCTTTAGTTATTAAAACAACAAAAAGTAAAAAATGTTTCTAGATAAACCCAAGTATATATGCTATCACTTTAATTCATGCTACTATTAATAACAACAAAGCATGACTATAGCACAATTTGGCAATAAGTAGACTAACAAAGGTAACAGTGAAAAGTTAGCATACATTCCTCTTATCTAACAACAGAAAAGAAACACATGATAATACTAAAGTAAACCATGTTTTTGGTAAATATGTCTCTGTTTCAAAATGGGAATCTAAAACTTAATACTTAGAATCTGAAACATGTCACTACAAAGCAAATGACTCAGGAGAAAATGTTACTTCACATCTCTCCCACTCAGGGATTTTGTTTGCAGTAAAGGGATCAACCCAGGGCCTTGGGTATGCCAGGCAAGCCCTCTCCCACTGAGCTACACCCCTACTCAGGTTTATTAAAAAGTTACTCTGAAGTTTTAAATTAGGCAAAAATTTAAGCCAGGAATCAAGTGAACTAGTTCTTTATAATGTCTCATACATGTCATTCTGGGGGGAGAGAACTTTTTTATATTATTTCAAATTTATAGTGTGTATTTTCTAACATATTTTCACATAACCACATAATAGTTTCCAAAATAAAAAAACAATATAACACCATTAGATAGTCCCTATTCAATTCGTTCCTCTGACCTAGAATCCAGTCTAATATCATCTTAGTCTGTTTGTGCTGCTTTAATAGGGCCTTTAGGGACTGCGTCATTTATAAAGAACAGAAACTTATTTCTCACAGTTCTAGAGGCTGGGGATTTGAAGATCAAGGTACTGGCCCACGGTGTGGGCTTTCATGTTAGGACCTCACATGGTGGAAAGAAGGAGGAAGGGCAAGGGAGCAAATTATCCCCCTCCTCCCGAAAGCTCTTCATGTAGAAGCAAAATTAATCCATTGTTTTTTAAGGCCTGTCTTCTATAACACTGCTACAACCAGGATGAATTTTGGGGACACTTCAAACATAGGAGGGATCTACACTTCAACTCCAAGTCTCTCTACTCTCCTTTAATATGCAACAGACTAGTTTCTTTATATTCCTTGGCAATTTGAAAAATACATGGCATTATTTTGTACAATGTCCACACAGTAACTTTTAAAACCAGTATCGACTTCAGTGTGAACAAAAATTTAGAGTTGTGGTACATTCTAAGAAAATTATATTCTGACATATTTTGGTTATATGAATTGTAGAAATTACAAAGAGAAAAATAATAATCAGAGAAAAAAGAAAAATCCCAATAGCTTCACTAGTCAATAACAAAATTACAAGCATAAAACAATGGGAATAGCTTATATGCATGTCAAAAAATGTTGTCCTGCATGGGCATATACATAATAAATAGAGCAATACACAGTAATATAAATGAGACCGAAAGGAGAAAGGGCCAACCATGCACCAACAGTTATGAGGTACTACTGGAAAGATGTATTGGGAGTTAGTTCTTGAACTCCAATTCTGGTAATGAATGACTCTGGGTAGATCTCATTTCTTTAAATTATAAAATGAAGGCATCTGAATAGATAATTGGTTTACAAATCTGGCTATGAGAATCACATGAGAGATTAAAAACCATACGATGGGCTCCTCTCCAAATCTTCTGAATCAATCTCTGGAGTAAAATTTCATTTTTAAATGTTCTCTAGAATCAATCTTTTTTTGAGGAGGGAGTGCATTAAAACAGGGTCTTGCTATGTAGTTCAGGCTTGAACTCATGGTGATCCTTCTATCTCAGCCTTCTGAGTGCTGTGATTACAGGTGTGTGCCACCCTGCCTGAACTAGAATCAATTTTATGACCATTCTGGTGTGGAATTTTTCTTCAGACTGCTACATAGAAACCAGTAGGCAATATAAGTGAAAACAGGGTAGTGTGGGATGATGAGGGATTGAGCCTGAATCCCAAGTCCTGCTCACTGATTTTCATACAACTCTGTGGATCACAAATTGTAAAACTTTGGTCTAGAATAGAGGATCACTAACAGGTCTCTAGTTCTGTATCTGCATGTTTTATGCCTAAACAACAAAGTATTTCTTTCAGAGTTCAAGTGATAATTTTTCAGTTTTGAATTCTGAAATAACTCCCCTAAACCTGTGAGTCTCTTGTTCCTCATTTTAGCATGGATAAATAATTCCAGTCTCTATGGCTGACAGAGAATTAAATGGGATCTCTAAACCAAGCACCCAGTAGAGCCTACCACAGGGCTTGGCTATAATATGAATGACCCTCTTCTCTACCCCTTCCCAGCATGTCAAAAGTGTTACTTATAAAGAAAATGAGAAGACAAGTTTTTTTTAAAAGATCATGGTTTAGTAACAGAAAGCAGTCACTATAATTCTCTTCCTGTACTCAAAAGTTATGGGAATAAGTTAATTCTTTTAGTACTAGGCGTATCAAAAAGAGAGATTTAAAAAAATGGTTTCAATTATGTGACTGGCATATAAAGGGCTACTAGAATTTGGCCTTGTGTTAATATGTACTCTGATTTATTCAATCCCATTGTCCAAAGAAGGACAATAAAACCTCAGACTCAATGATTATACAAATTAAATAATTGAAAAACTTCTGAAAGCAATGTAAACCTTTGGATTAAGTGAATAAAACTTTTAACATGTAAATTCAAGGAAACACATCACCTACATGTTAAATGAGCCATAATGTATGATGATCTTTTTCAGTTTAATTAAATGGTTTCTTTTAAAGTTCATAGCCAGTGCAGGGGATTTAGCTCAGTGGGGCAGGGGATTTAGCTCAGTGGTTAGAGTGCTTGCCTCACAAGCACAAGGCCCTGAGTTCGATCCCCAGCACCAAAAAAATAAAAATAAAAAAATAAAGTTCATAGCCAGGCATGGTAGCACATGCCTGTAATCCCAGCATTTGGGAAGCTGATGCAGGAGGATTGCTGTGAGTTCGAGGCCAGTCGGAACTACACAGCAAGACCCTGTCTAAAAAAAAAAAAAAAAAAAAAGTTCATACTTGTAAATATGGAATAACAGAAAAGCGAAGGTCAAATGGTGTAACCACTGTGTATAGTCTTGTGGGTTCATATTTATTTGATCCAGGAGAAAACAAAAACATCTGAAAAATAAATTTAATATTTCTAAAAATGTTTAAAATAAAGACATGAGATTTATGATTAGCACTAATCTAACAATTTTGTTGTATCTGACGAATTCTTTAACTTCTGATATGTTCATTAGTAAAATGGCAACTAATTGAATCCATCGACATGAAAAACCGCAGGCTGAAATCTGAAGTGCATACATCATGCTGAAGGATTTTGACTCAGCCACGGTGGTAATAGTCAGTGAGGTCAGGTCAAAGGGGGTTAAACCAAGCCAGGATATAGCCAAAGGAATACATCAAACGCTGATTTTAAAAGGGCAATTAATCTTAGGCAGAAATGCTTCCTGGGGAATAAGATCTCAATCTTAAGAGCACACTACATGATGTAGCAGTAAAAATGAACATATACAAGCTTACACAGCTTTTATCCTAGATCACAAACAGAAGGAGAGTGCTGTTTATCAGAGAACTACAAACCCATTTAAAGATACTTACATTAACTTCTTCCGGATCTATACTCACTTAGCAGTATAGGTCTTAACGAATATACATCCTAGTAAATATACTCTATATATTTTTCCATGTATAAATTTTATATTTTATAAATTTTTTTTATTATTTTGGCCCAAAATAGTTTGAGCAGACTTTTAACATTTAAACAACAATTTCAAAAACTGTCCATGTTGATTCTTTTAATTTTCACTTCTAACCACAGTATTTTTTAATAAGGACATAATCCAAATTGAAACGTAAAAAGCCCTGTAAAATTAGCTGTTAAGTATGAAAAGAAAGTTATATTGATTGTAGGACCATTTTAATAAACCAATAGAGTCTCCTGACAATAAAAATAAGGTAAAAATTTAGACATTAAGACTTGTTCACTAAAAAAGAAAAAAAAGTAAAACTTTGAAAATATAGGTTCAAAATGTTTTTGATCTGCTTTCATAAAATGACCTAGTAATTGTAGTCGGCTATAATAGGGACCATTATTATTTGTCAAATATGAATTATAAAACAGCACAAATGATTACCATTTCAGTATTACCAAACTGAAGTCCCATAGAATGTAATGAAGGAAAAACTTGTTTTAAATCATCTAAATATATTATTATTTTGGCATGGGAATTATATTTTCTAGTGCTGAAGGTAAGAGTACAAGCATCTGCTTCTCAATTCTGGAAAAGTCAGGTTAATTAATTGAGGTTCTTGAGATTAACAAAAAGAATAATAATTAAGGAGAGGAAATTAGAGATATCTTTTGTTAGGTGCAGTAATCTCATCAGCTTAATCAATGGAAAATGAAAAAGAGTTCTGCTTGTTTCATTTTAGAAAAGACATACGTCAATAGATTTAGACATTAAGAGGTTCTGTACCACCAATATTAAGCCAATGGTGGGGTCCAAGTGTTCAGACAAAGCACAGAGTAGAGGGGGAATGAAGTAATTGAAACAAAGAATTTAGCTGGCCCATGCCTATAATCCCAGCACTCTGAGAGGCTGAGGCAGGAAGATCGCAAGTTTGAACCCAAGCTGTGCAATTCAGCAAGAGACCCCTATCTCAAAATAAAAATAAAAAGGGCCGGGGATATAGCTCAGTGCAAAGGCCTCACATTCAATACCCCAGTACCAGAAAAAAAAAAAAATCAGCAAAGATTTTTACTCATTTAAATTCAGAGTTAATGATAAATTTAAGAAAATATAATTACCAAGTTTATGCTGAAAGTAAGATTTATTTAAATAGCCTGCAATAGACCTTTGCTCATCAAGTGCTACATCTGAAAAACTTTTATGATTCCCACGGTGAATGATACCCTTCTTGTACAAAATAGGTATACAATGAAGAACAGAGAACAGTAAAAGCCAACAGTGTTACGAAGAAAGTGCATGAGGCTTCCCCAATAGCTGAGTGATCCAGTTCTACACTTCAAACTCACATTATCTCAGCAAAGCTACAAACAAGCCTACCAGGGTTACTTACTTGTAAACAGCTGCAACACCAAAAAAATGTGTGATCAGCTATTTATAGTCTTGCTCAATGAAAAACTTTCATTAACAGCAACAGCATGTTACAGTCTATTTTTGAGCCTCTTGCCTTTAAGAGGTTTGATATATTTTAACAAGTTATATAACAATAATCAAGCTGGTTGCAGGAAATGTAGTTACTAAGGAAATACCTTAGTAAAATGAGGTTCTTTATTCCTTTCCATAACCACAGTTCTAGTATTTCTAGCCATGTATACAAGCTAAATTCTAAAAAAATAAAGCAATGGTATAGAACTTCTTCCATAATTTGAGACATTCTTTTCTTGTAAGTAGTTTCACTATTGGTTTACAGTTAGGGTTTTTCATAAATGTATACCTTCTGAATATCAACTAGGCTGAATATCAACTAGTATAGGCTGAATATCAACTAGTACTTGTCTTTGTACTAGTGGAGTTATGAACAAAAGACTGCTTCTTTATAACTGTACTTGGTAAATTTCTCGAGTACAGTTCATTTGCTTAAAAAATTAAGAGTTAGAAAAAACAAAAATTAACTGCAAAACTTGGAAAAAATAGTAGACCAAGAAGGCTCTCAGTGAAAAACTTTTGGTTCACTTAAACTCTACAAACTATGAGATGACAACAGGAAACATTCTTATTTCATAAAATAAGAAACCTGGATCCATTTAAAATAGAAATTCAAGGATTGCCCAATTCAAACAGTGTGACGATACACAGGGACACAGACTCATTCTAATTCAAATTCTAAATGAGTACACGAAGAATTACTAACATTGTAAAGCAATTATTATGATTATTATGTTACTCTTTTTTGCTGGGGAGGTGGTGCTGGGGATCGAACTCAAGGCCTTGTGCCTGCTAAGCAAGCGCTCCAACACTGAGCTAAACAAATCCCCAACCCCTATTTTACTCTTAATCCCTCAATCTGAGGAGGTGGCAGGAACTGCAGTGTTTTGTTTGTACAGCAGGAGGCATTGTCATCATCCAGATGACTGTGACTACTGCAGGTTCAAACCTCAAATCACAAGATGCCAATCAGTTTTAATTCTGTCCAAACACTTGAAAGATTTGCCTCCTAAGGTCAGCAAGAGATTTAGATGTTTTTTTCTCTAACTGCTTTGTGTCTGAAAAAAATGCAGCACAACATCAAACAATGACTTCACTTTAACAATCTAATTACACAGAGCAAAGGAGAAAAAGTATGTATGCATCATAATTTCTTACTTGTAACAACTATTCTGTGGTTCCTTATAAATCATATTAAAAATAAAGGTTTACAATTTATAAATTAGACTACCTAAATGGGTGTTCTAATCCCCGGCCTCAAAACCACTCAGTCCCTTGGTGCATTTCCAACATTTCTGACCTTGAACACACATATGATAGAAAGGCACAAAAATACTACTCTCTCAGCAAAGCAGGGGCATTTTAGATCACATATCACTCTCTAGCAATCAGCTCCTGACTGGCTGGTGAGGTACACAATGAGCATGTGGCACATGTGACCTGATCCCTCCTCCTCTGCATGTCTAATTTACACTCATCTTTCACTTAAGATTTAGATTAGTTGTTATTCTCTCTGCCAGAATCAGTGAGGGTAATTCTAGGTACAATACTTCCTAATATTCTCTGCAATCTCCAGTCCTGAGCAGTCCTACAACTGTGCATCTTTTTGTACACTCCAACTGGACCAAAAGTTTCTTAAGAGTAGGGATTACACTATGTATAATACTACACATAGTATAGTGTGTGTAGTAATTATACTATCTTAGTATGCCCAGTGCCACAAATAGTATACTGTATAATACAAAGAAAATGACTGATGAATAATGAAATAACAAACAGAAACCAAAAGTTAAATGGTAGTTGGGTGGGATATTTGGGAATAGATCAATTCTCAGGAAGCATAGTAGAAATGGAAAGGGGAAAACCAAGTGGTCACAGAGTTGTATTTTATGGTGAGAGTGATTCAGGGAATCTTCACTAAATTACCATGGAAAAGTAAGCCTTTCCTTACACATGTGCTCTATTTGTGCAATATCAAATATGAAATCAGGTTAAAAACAGCCCAGTACTTACAGAGGGTGGATGATCAGTGGAACCATGAAATAAAATTTTAAAATGAGAATGAACATTTGTATTCTAATCTGACCTTATCACATTTTTATACACTATATTAGAAGCCTAGGAAATAAGGAATGATTGGGCAAAGTCTATAGATGTTTTATAAAAACTAAATGCTATTGTTTTAAATTTTTGTGTTCATATTTTCGTGAGTGTTTTTCTTAATGAACAAAGAAATGTTCACTTCAGCTCTGGTACAGAAACATACATCTCTGAATCATTTTAACTACAGCTGAAACCACGAAAACAATTTACCTGAGCTCACCTTTAGTTATTTCCTGTTACCTCTAACTTGGCCAACTCCCTTTGCTACTTACAATCAAAAAGAAACATACAAAGGAGCTCACCATGAGTTACTCTATAAGAACAATGACTTAAAGCATGTCTTCATAAATATTAGTATATTCTACTTTCGTATGATGAAATAAAAAATTCTTTCACTACTGAATCACTTCTTGCAGGGAGTAGTAGACAATGGTGCCATATAACTTTTGTAAGTACTTTCTCTTTTTATCATGTGATGAGAGTCAGTTCTTATCCATACACACCCAAGTTTAAAGTCTTTCGCTTTCAACTTGAGTGCAGGTGTATCAAAATGCTTCACATGTGACAATATTACAGGTGTACTGAACCATACAGTAAACAGATTTTATTTCCTTTTCTTTTTTTCTTTCTTTCTTTTTTCTTTTTTTTTTTTTTTTTTTTTTTTTTTTTTTTTTTTTTTTTTTTGGTGGTACTAGAAATTGAACCTAGGGCCTTGGCATTGAGCTACATCTCCAAACTTTTATTTATTTTAAGACAAGGTCTTGCTAAGTAAGTAGCTAAACTTGCCCAGGCTGGACTTGAACTTGCAACCCTCCTGCCTCAGTCTCCCAGAGTGCTGTGATTATAGGCATCCATTGTCATGCTGCGCCAACACTTCTTTACTGAAACAGTGACCTGATGTATCAGGGGATTGAACCTACCACTGAGCTACATCCCTAGCCTTTTATATTTTCAGATAGGGTCTCAGCCTCCCAAGGAGCTGGGATTTGAAAGGTATGCCACCATGCCCAGCTTTTCCACATATTTTTAAATGACAATTATTAAAAGAAAAACAAAACTATAATTTAAAAAAGGGAAGAAGCCAGGATAAAAAAGTTTTTCGAAAAAAAAAAATATGGATGTTATACATGTGTTCTCCTCAGGGTAGGAAACACATCATCAAAAGTAACTCAAAAGTATAGATACTATCTATGTCATTTCAATGAAGTATGAGCCTGCCAATTAATACAGGCACCTGACAATTTGAGGGGGGAAGAAATCTGTCATAGAAAGGTATATACCTACAGTATCTGAAATAATCTAAAATGCAGGTGTGTGGATTAAATTCCTGAGTGGCCATCTTACAGTCTCCACTCCTCAAATATTAGAAGGGACATCACACTGTGTATTTTCCAGATAAAGATGCACAGGACAGGCTAGAAATTTAGAAGCTAACAAAACATCTTTGAAAGAGTAAATGGAATCACAAAATTTGTGTATCATTCATGTGCAAGGCCATGTTAATCTTGTATATAGTGTTGTGGCCTGGGTGGAAGGATTAGCAAAAATGAACACAAGATGAGTTCTGATAGAGGGTGCTGAACTGTTTCATGTTCACATCCATCATTTTAAGAGCAGGCAGAATTATATACAAGAATTCTAACATAATGAAATAAACACAGTAGAAGCTCTTCTTAAGATTATACCAGGAAATAATATAAGACAGAGCAGCACATGGGGAATTAGATACTAAACAAAAGTCACAGAATAAAGAATTAGAAAAAAGTACACATTTCAGAATGTTATTTTAAACTAAATTAAAAGGCTAAAAAGGAAAACAAATTGCAACCAAAGTAGAAAAACCAATAGCCCCAGAAAATAAAAACTTGAGTTCCAAACATATCCAAATAAGTAGCTAAAAGAACTTAACAAATCACCTGGAAATTTAAGGGACTGAACCAAACATAACGGTTCTAGAGTCAGAACATATTTAAGATCACAAATACAAAATTAACACCTAATTAATTTCTTCCCATTCCAGTACAGTTTCCTCTCCTCAATCACACCTAACATCCAAAAACTAACAACTATGAATTGAAATAATTAATTTGTAGGTAACAGAGGAGACAAAATTTCAAGTCCTCTTTCATGGATTAAAAAGAACAACAGAAAAATTTACCTTTTACAAATAAAACAAGTGTATCAAGCGAGAACCCATGATATCTACACTAGCAATACAGGTCACTCTGCAGACAGCTGTGCTGCCAGTGAAGGCGCAGAGCATTACAGGATATTCTTCTCCTAAGGCTTTGGATTCCAATGTGATATTCTTGCTCAATAACCAATGGTCTTTTAAGAAAGAAATTAACATGACCTATTTTGACAGTAATTATTCAAAAAATAGGAACAGCACAATAAAGTAGTATTTGCTTAAACTTCAATCACTCTTAACTGATAAAAGCACGTTCTCCAATTTTTAAAAAAATGCTACTATAAGATATTCGAAAACAAAGAAAATTACAGTACAGAGAAATAAATGACTGAAAGCCCATACTGCTATGGGCAGGTATGAGAATGACAGGTCTCATCTCCATCAGCAATAAACTATTATCAGTGTCTTAACTACATTGCAATCTAGAACTAGTTTACATTCCCAAATCCTCAAGAATATAGCAAAACGAACACTAGGTAGATAAAAAATTCTCTGGCACTATGGAGAAAATGAACTAGAACCATAAGAGTATTCTTGAATTAATGGAAGTTTCCCAGAATTTCTGTAACCTGAGTTCAAAAATAAAGATATACAGGAAATTGCAACACTGATTATCTCTACAAAGGAGAACTATGTTAGGGCTTGATGGATAAAAGAAGAAAAGGTTTTTCAAAAAATTCTTTCATATACATTTTTATTTTGGAATTATCTATTAGAATAACTAAAAATAACTAATTACAGTCCATTAAAAGCTTGCTAAATAAGAATTCACCAAAATTAAGTACTTTTGTTCTTCAAAGGAAAATGAAAAGACAAATTGTATACTGGGAAGAAACATCTATAAGTCACAGAGCTGATGAAGACTTTTTATCCAAGATGTGTAAATAACAACAAAATTCAATATTGAAACAAATAATCCATTAAAAATGAGAAAGGAATTTGAACAGATATTTCAAAGATATCCACAAATTATAGTAAGTGTCTGAAAATGCACTGACAACAATTAGTTATTAGAGACTGTAAATTAAAACTACCATGAGATACTTACTACATAACCATTAAGATGACTGTAATGAGAGACATAAACCATACATATTTGTAAAGATGTGAAGAAACTAGAACCTTCAAACACTGCTGGTGGGACTATAAAATGATCCAATCGCATTGGAAAAGTTTAGCAATTTCTTTAAAAATTAAATATAAACTTATGACCCAGTCATTCCACTCCCAGGAATCTATTCAAGAAAAATGAAATCATATGTTCACATAAAGATCCATATGTGAATGTCCATAGCAGCACTATTCATAAAGGTGAAAAGCTGGAAATAATCTAAATGCCCGTCAATAATTAAGTGGATAAAAAGTGATATATCCACTCAATGGAATATTTTTACCAATAAAAAGGAATAAACTGCTGCTTCTTGCAATATGGATGAAACTCAAAAACATTATGCTATGGGGGCTGGGGATTTAGCTCAGTGATTAGAGTGCTTGCCTTGCAAGCACAAGGGCCTGAGTTCGATCCCCGGCACCACAAAAAAAAAAAACAAAAACCAAAACATTATGCTAGCAGAAAAAGACCACCTAGTGTTTGATTCCATTTGTATGAAATATCCAAAAAAGGAAACTTATACAAATAGAAAATATGTCTATGGCTGGCAGTCAGAGCAGAGATTAGCTGTAAATAAGTACAACAAACATTTTGAGGTGGCAGAATGTTCTGAAACTAGATTACAGTGATAGCTGTATGAGTATAAATTTACTAAAAATCATTCAATTATTTAAAAAAATTAATTAGGACACTGAAAATGAAAATTACACAACAGTAAAGACGGATTAAGAATCTAAAATAGTATTATAACCAGTTTATGTTAATTATGCCACAATTTAACTACCACAAATAATATGCTCTGGGATAGCAATGATACAAAGAAAGAATTCCATACCTGGAATGTTCAGCAACCATTTGCCCCAGCACTACAGATACAAGCCTGTGTATAAGACACCATCAGAAGCCTTGACTACATACTCTAAAATTCAGTTAACACAAATGATACATTAAGACTTCACAGTGGCACGGTGGCACATGCCTATGATCCCAGTACTCAAGGAGGCAGAGGCAGAAGAAGTCCAAATTCAAGCCCAGCTTGCGCAGTTTAGTAAGACCTTGTCTCAAAATTTAAACAAAAATTTTAAAGGGCTGGGGCTATAACTCAGTGCAAAGGCCCTGGGCTCTACTGCCAGTACCAGGGGAAAAAAAATCTTTGGAAAAATGTTTATTATCTTTAAAATGAACAAATCCTAGTATATTTCATAATTTGGGTTAACAGTCAATGGTGTGCTTAATCCCTATGGTATGGCTTCTGATGTTATTTAAGATGCCCTTCTTTCCCTTTCTCACTGGGTCCTCATCCATTTTAGAACTGCCAAATACACACAGGAATGTCAGTATAAGCATGTGTACTTGACTAAGGAAATTTACCACAGACAGAATGACACACATTCTGAGCTTCATGTTCTTTGTTTAGTCATTTGGGCTAGAGTGTAAATCCCTAATCCTATTGTTTCTAATTCTACTTCTGGGGAATTAGAATACTAGAATTTACTTCTTTAGATTTTCTTTTTCAGTACTAGGGATTGAACTGGGAGGTGCTCTATCAAAGTAAGGCCAGCTTTTTATTTTGAGATAGAGTTTTACTAAATTGCCCAGGCTGGCCTCAAACTTGTGATCCTCCTGTCTCAGCCTCTAGAGCAGCTGGGATTACAGGCACATGACACTGTACTAGGCCACTTCCTCAGATTTTTGAACTGTGAGGTACAGTTAAAATCATGTAAGTAATACTGCAATCTCCTAACTTAGAATATATTCATAAGAAAAACATGACCCAGATACATATTTGATCCTAAAGGCAAGGCTCATAAGAAAAGCAACATTATTACACTATTACTTTCATATTTACTAACATCTTACACCTCTTTCCACCTAGGATTTTAAGTAGCAAGTTAAAAATTTTTATATATGTAATGACTGCAAGTGTATGCAATATATTAATGAACATGGTAATGTCCCACTGAAAGTTTCATCTTAAAAATTAACCAATAATCACACAGTAATCAACAAGGCTGGGATTACAGATGTTTCAGTAATTAGGCAATGATTAGGTGCAAAAGCAGTAGAACATTATACATTAAATATATTCAAACAATGCAATATATAAAGTGAACACTCCGAAATGCGAAAATACAAAATGGTCCAAAATAATCTGAGTGTCAATATGATGGCACAAGTGGAAAATTCCACACCTACTGTACATGACAGCCCACAGTCAAAATACAGGTATGCTAAAAATATTGTATAAAATTACCTTCAGGCTCTGTGTATGATTTTTATTAAACATAAAGAAATTAGGTAGTTAAGCAAGACATCTCATTATGTTTATGCAATATTCCAAAATCTGAAGAAAAAAAAAATTCCCAAACCCTAAACACTTATAAATTCCAAGCATTTCAGATAATCCCAAGCATTTCAGATAAGGAATACTTAACAATAGTTGTATTTTCAAGTTTTCCAGAACTGTACCTATAAATTAAAGACACAGAGCACCAGAGATGTGTTAAAATAGAAATTTTTAAAAAGTGTATTGTATTTTGCCAAAGAAAATTAAATTCTTAATTTGATATTAGTGCTTCTGTTACAAAAGATTTTCCCCTACAAGATAATGAAAATATTTTCCTGAAATAACTGATGTTATGTATGAATGAAAAATGGTTATTTTACCACAAATGAAAGAAATAGTTCGATGTTGCTGAATGCATTACCTTCAGGAGCAATTGCAGAAGGACAAACTTCTCTGAGGAGATCTCCTAGTGTATGCACCTGTCCATCTGCAGCCACAGGACGAAACAGCTTCTGAATGAAAGGTCGTTCGGTCGTTGTCTATTGAAACATGAAAAAACCCAATCAATTAAATCTCTGTTGCTGTTATTTACAGATAAACAGATCATAAACTTTATGTTGGCATTGGGGCTCTTCTGATATGGTGTAATCAAACATGAAGCATAGAGAAAACTGTTTAACATGATAAATTCACATAACTCTAATCCTCAAGAAACAATTAAGCAAATCTAGAATGCAGAATATTCTAAAAACAACTAGTCAGGACTCCTCAAAACAGTCAGGCACTAAGATATACATATGGAGATAAGAACAAAAGTGGTTTTTGTCAATACCTCTAAAACAATATATACATATCAAATACTGTACAAGAGTAAATCTGGCTGAATACTGCAATGGAGAAGAAAAAAAAAATTGGGGGTGCTGCTGGGATCGAACTCAGGGCCTTGTGCTTGCTAGGCAAGTGTCCTACCACTGAGCTAAATCCTCAACCCCTGGAGAAGAAAAATTTTTTAAAACTCCACTGTAAAAGAGAATTCTGGGATAAATGGAAAATAGCTATAAGGGCAATCATTATATATTTGCTGTTAATAATTCCATTGTCTTATCCATGTTTAACATGGCTTCATTTTCCTCAACTATCTCATCACGACCCAGAGTACCAAAGTTTTTGAATGAGCTACGGTTTATGAAGTACACTACAGTTTATGAGCTCTACATTTTTGCACTCACTTTCCTTCCACTGTTATTTACAACAATCCATTTCTCTTAAGCACTATGTGAACTGTGCTAAATTAAAAATAAATAAGCAAACATTAGAAAGAATAAAAACATCTCCTGCCTTCCCTCTTAACTTCGTTTCAAGATGTTAAGTTTTAATTTTAAGCTTCCTGGAGTGAAAACTTATAAAACAAAGTAATGCTTAATATATACAAATAAGATTTCAAATACATAGCAATTAAAGAAAAGGTATGTGCAAGTGGAGGAAAAATACTTTTGTTGTTGTTTTGTTTTCTAACCAAAGATATACCTCAATATCTTTGACAAAACTGTAGTAGCTTAGCTTTTTAAAAATTCAAGTTCTAATAAGTGTCTGATTTATTTCACTTAATAGTATGTTCTCCAGGAACATCCATTTACATACAAATGACTCCAGTTTATCCTTTTCCATGGCGGTGTAGTA
>PVJO010022606.1:0-27713 GCA_004026905.1 Hystrix cristata | reverse complement strand
AGCAAAAGGCCCGACCCATCATTGCTGGCTTTATGGATGGAGGAAAGAGTCTAAGAGACAGCTGCCTCTAGAGGCCAGAAGGGAACAAGGAAACCAGTTCCCGCCTAGGATCGCCAAAAACAAATGCAGCCCTGTGGACTGCTTTATTGTATTTAGCCCACTGACACCTGCTTTGGACATCTGAACTACAAAACAGTGAGAAACAATTTTTTGTTGTTTCAGGCCACTAAATGTATGGTCATTTGCTACAATGGTGACAGAAAACTACTGCAAGCCTTTAAAAGTTGTTCGGCATCCCAACATTCTCCTGTCTCAAGATTTTGCCCTTTTCTGTCCCTGTCTTAGAATTCTCCAAGACTTACTCCCTCTACTTCCCCTTATCAGAATGGCCTTTCAGAACTTACTATCTTGGTGACACTTTTATTGTTCCTTATGGCAGTTACCACTACCTGAAATACGTTTGCTTATTTACTTGCTTGTTATCAGTCTTTCCCCACTAAAATGTAAGTTCCACAAGAGCAGGGACTATTTTGTTCACTGTTCCATTCCCAATACCTCAGACTATGCCAGATGGACAAGAGCCATCCAGTAAATATTTGTTAAATAAATGGATGTTTGTAGAACATAAGGGACCCAGTTTAGATTGGAAATGTCCGGTTTCTTGGAGGAAGTAATAATGAGTGAATGATACCTAAGAGTTATTCAGTCAGAGGGGCTGGGGATTTAGCTCAGCGGTTAGAGTGCCTGCCTTGCAAGCATAAGGCCCTGTGTTCAATCTCCAGCACCAAAAGAAAAAAAAAAGAGTTATTCAGTCTTAGAGTGAACGAAAGAGCCATCTAGGTTGAGGAAAAAGTGTACACACAGTTTCTAAGCTTCAGCACCTGAGGAAATAGTGTTTTCAATAGCTAGTGAAAGCTGCAATAAAGTAAGTCTGAAATAAGGTGGAGAGGTAAACAGGAGATGGATCATTGCCTGCCATATTGGATTTGTCTTAGCTTGACTGGAAGATTTTAAGGACTTCATGGAGCTACATGGAGAAAAGACTGACATGGAGCAAGAGCGAAGCACAGGAATCAGTTAGAGGAACTCAGTATCACTGTAGTTTGATCAAAAATGAAGATGATTTAGATTAGATTACTGGCAGGGAAAATGAGAAAAGTGGATAGTCAACATATAGTTGAAAGCAGAATCAACCACACTTGAGATGAATTAAGTGTGAAGGCTGGTGAAAAGGAAGGTGTCGAGAATGACACCTGGTTTAAGGACCAAGATAGATGGAAGTGCTAGGTCCTGAGACAGGGAAAAATGCAGGAAGAGTAGATTTGGGAGTAACAACCAAGAATTCAACTTTTGAATCTATTGTTTGAGATATCTATGAGGCATCTGTGGAGGATTGGGTAATAATCAAGTAGTTAGACGGATACAGACTAAAACTATCTGACATCAAGAGATATCTGGGCTAAACATCCTAATTTCAGCAGTGATTTTGTATACAGGTATACTTAAATCATCAAAAATGTTACAAACTACCTAGAAAGCCTGAGTAGAAATGAAAGAAGATGGTCTAGGATGGATTAAATTTTAGAGGTAAGTTGAAAGAGGAAAAATGAGTAATTAAGAATTCAACTGTTAAAACAAAAAAAGATGAAGAAAATCCAAAAGAATGTAATATTAGAGAAGCGAAAAGAAGAGATGTTTCAAGGATTGCTCAACTGCCCAAAGAGTTCTAATTATTTGAGGACTAGATTTAGCAACAAGGGGGAGCCAATATTAATTTTTTCTTTTTAAGAAAAGGAGGTTTTGGTTGTAGTAAAATATGTATAATGTAAAGTTTACAATTTTAACCCCCTTTAAATGCAGAGTTCAGTGGTGTTAAAGTACAGTCACACTGTTGTGTGTTCATGTTGGTCTTAACAAAAAGAACTTTTGTAGTGAAGTAGGGCTTAGTATGGAGCGATTTTAATAGCACAGAGCTAAGGAGATGGTGACAGAGAATATGCTCAGCATTTGAGAAATGTGGCTCTGAAGGGCAAAGTAGCAATGGCAGGAACTAGAAGAGAATGGAGAGATGAGAAATAGAGAGATTTTTAAAATTGAAGCTATTGGTCCATTATTGAATGTTGACTCAAATTATTCTGTAAAGAAGGAGGCACAGAAGATGTTGGAGAGAAGAGAGATATGTAATGAATACGGACCCTGAAAGAGCAAGAGATAATGGGCTAGAACAAGAATGGACTGACTTTTGGCAAAAGGTAGGAAGAAGACCTACCCAAATACAAACAGGTTTGCAGTGTTTCTGGGAATACTGAATATCTTTTTGAGGTTGGCAATCATGAATGAATAGTGATAATAATCTGCTAGTTTATAAATTCCTTTTCACTTATTCTTGGCATATTTGTAGAATACCTACTGTATACCTGCTCTGAACCACTATGATTAAAGGAACGGCCAGGTCAGCTACTCAAGGCCTTCAGAACATCTCTTTGATAATTTCTGGAAGCTTCTGAATAGGCTTGGGAGAAAGACTGTTTTAGCAACATTTACTTGAGAGTCACCATATACACCATAATGAGAAATTACCCTTTTTAACTTTTCATTTCAAATAATCCCCAACTATACTTTCAGAGCAAGATCCTGAGAGGTTACACAATGAACACTAATCACAGAAATGCTCAGGTGGTACAACAGCAAGAAAATGCAGGAAAAGCGCTTTTCAGAAAAATGTAATGTTCAAGGAATCACGGTGGAATTATGAAGTATTTAGAACCAAATGGCAATGATGGACTCTTCTGAAAATCTATGAGCTATAGATAAAGCAATTTTCTTGAAGGGAAATATATTCCCCTAAATTTATGGTAGAAAATAAGAAAGACTGGACATTAATGTGTTAGGTATATAACTTGGAAAGCTGTTTTTAAAGGAGTAACATTAAATTCAATGAAAATGTCAGGAATTGATAAAGATAAACACAGAAATGTAATAAACAAACAGATATTTAAAAAGAAACAAATATGGTCAACAAAAGCTACCCATTTGAAGACTGTAAACATTCATACGTTTGTCTAAAAATATAGAAAACCACTGTTAAGACAAAAAAAAATGGAGAACTGACAGGTATAGATTAAGAATGAAAAACAGAACATGACTACAGATGCTGTGCTGAATTTTAGAATAAAAGAATGTGAACCATATACCAAAATTTTAAATGTTTAAATATATCTTTTTTTTAGAAAAGCATAAATTATCAAAACTGATTGAAGAATAACTAAATTAGAGACATTAAGTTGGATTTTCAAATATGATGGCTTCAGAGAAGAAGTTAACCAAACATTCGAGGAAATAATATAATAACATTTCTCATACAAACACAGAAAATGAAGGAAATCTCCAAATGCATTTTATGAAGGTAATATAACCCGTCACCAAATATGGACAAGGACATTGCAAGAAATGTAAATTATAAACCAATGACACTTACGAAAAAAGATGCTAAATTTTTTAAAATCGCAAATTACATGAAGTGATACATTAAAAGTAAAAGTACCATATGACAAAACAGGATTTACTTTGGAATTCAATGTCAGGTCCACATTAGAAAAATCTATCCATGTGACCTGTTACATTAACATGTCAAAGACAAAAATCTATAACCATCTCTGTGTTTTAGAACAAGTAAAAAAATTTCAGTATTTATTTCATAGTTTAAAATATTGCTACTTTAAACATAACTGGGATAGAAGGGCACTACTCTAACTTGATAAAGGGTGTTTACCAAAAACTCACAACAAATACGATAAGTAACGGTGACACATTAGAAACAGTCTCTGTGCAACAGAAATAGGAGAACAAAGCTTGCTGTCACCTTTCTGTGGGAGTCCCAGCCCATCCAAAGAGGTAAGAAGGGGAAAAGGTATCAGGAATGTTAGTTACAGATAATGTGGTTATGCAAAAATACAAGAGAATCTGCAAGTAAACTATTTAATAAGCATGTGCACCTTTAAAACAAAATTATTCCAAAATCTATAGCATTTCCAAACAGTAGCAATAACCAAGTTAAAATTATTTTTTAAAAAAGATCCCACTTACAATGGCAACAAAAGCCATAAAATACCTGGGGGTGTATCTAGCAAATAAACACAAGCATTTTATAAACAAACTATAAAATGTTATTGAAAGATACTTAAAAATCAGAGTAACATTCAGGTATTAGATTATTAAATTTTATAAAGATGTCACAGCTCACCAAATTTAGCCTGTAAATTTAAACTCAAGAAAATACCAAAAAAATTTCTTTTCATTAAGGAACCTGACAAACTGATGATAAAATCATATAGAAGGGTAAAAGTCCAAAATAGGTTGGTACAATTTTAAAAAATGAACAAAGAGCAGGTCATGCCCTCCTACATACCAAGACTTATTATGAAGCCACAGTAATTAATTAAGAGTGTGCTATTGGCTCAGAATTGGCCTGGTCTATGAGAAAGGGCAATATATTTCTATGAGAAATATATTTATGAATATATGCAAATTTAATTTATAATCATGATAGCATTACACATTAAAAGATACATGAAGACTAGTCTGTAAATCAGGTCATGACAGGCTTTCCATATTGGGGGAGAGGGGAAGAGTGAAATTTAATTCCTGCTTTATACCATTCAAAAAGATAAGCCACAGATAGATTTTATGTGTGAAAAACAAAACTTTAAAAATATTAAGGTAAAAGATATAATAGGATATCTTCACACATCAGGTGTGACATTCTCTCAATAATACACAAATGGCACAAACTATTTAAAGAGAAGAGTGAATATCGCTGCATTTAAAATTTTCTATAGTACAAAAGACATCAGAAGTTAAAAGACAAGTCATAGACTATGATAATATGTTGAATATTTATACACACGAACTCCTATAAATCAAGGGAATAAAAGATAAAAACACACACAGCCTTTTGGAAAAATGAATGAACACTGAAAAAACAAATCACAAACTCAGAAAAACTTCGACAGCCAATAAGTGTATGAAGCACTCAACCTCACTGGCAGTGAGGGAAATTCAAATAAAACAACAAGACACTGGAGTCTTTAAAAATCAAACTGGCAGAAATAAGAAAAGTCTAATTTGAGAAAGTATTTAATGTCATGTTAGGGAAATAAGAACTCTCATAAATTGCTGAAGGGTGTACAAATTGGAGAACCATTTGGCAATCGCTAGTAAAACTGAAAATGTGTGTGCAACCTAGCAATTCCTCATCTAGGTAGATACGCAGAAAAATTCTCACATAGGCGCAAGGAAAACATGTACAAGCAACAGCAAAATATTGGCAGCAGTTTAATATGCATCAATGGGGCATGAATAAACAAGGCACATTCATATGTATGGATCTTCAATATGGAGATTAAAATGAATGAACTGAGTCTATATTTATCAGCACAAGAAGAAAAAAACATACCACAAAAGGAAAAAAATCACGGAATGATATACACAGTCTAATACCACGTGTATACATGTTAAAATCATTCAAAGCAACATTCCATATGAGCTCATAAACAGTCAAAGCATAAAACCTAGATTGCAAAGTTACATACCAAATTCACAATAGTGTTTGCCTTTGGGGAAAAGGGTGGAGAATGGTATTGGGGGAATGCAAAGGGGGTTCAATTTTATCGGAAATATTGAATAGTTCAATTTTTAAAAGTATATCTGATGCACATGTGACAAATGGTAACATTTATTAATTATCTGAGACTGGGACACGGGTGCTTATAATAGTCTCTCTGTATTTTAAAATATCTTTACCTTTTTTCCAAATACAAAATTAAAAGAAAAACAGCAAGTAAAGAATTTTGTCTTACAGATTTTAATGTGTAGATTGTGAATCATCTGAAATTTTGAGGCAAGCAACTTTAGCAAAAATTATCAGTATTAAAATGGAATTTCCTTAAAAATAATAAATCTGACAATATTATTTTTAAACTACTGAAATGAATAAAGTAGATTCTAAAGGCACCCACATGGATGGTTCTCAAAATCACATTGAGGGAGAAAAACGAGGTGCAAAATGGTATGTACAGTGCTGTATCATTTATGAAAATTTTAAAATAGATATTCATGGATAGACAGATATGTAGTTATACATATAGGTCATTGACTAAAGTACAATAATAAATGCTGCTGGGATATTCAATTTATAAAACTGATTACCTCGGCAAGTTACGGAGGGAGAAAGGTAAATGGGACTGGGGAGGAAAATAAAGTGACATTCAACTCTGTAACGTTTAATATAAATAAAAACCCTGAGGCAAATATGGCAAAAACACCACATTTGATTATTCTAGTCAGTAAACACAAGAACGTGTGTTACTCCTGCTACATCTGTATTTTTTAATTTTCAGAAGAAAACGCAGTGGTTACAAATGAAATGCACACGATTCATTAGCAAAGTAAGGCTTGTGTACATCCAAAACTGTGATGTCTATTTTTCAGAATCGTCCTGTTTGCTTCCTACGTGTTTTAAATTTTTTTAAAAAGAGAGCAAAATGAAAGCAACGAAGACATGTAAAAGAAATTACACACTTGGTTATAAAAAAGAAAAACCGCCGCAATCCTAAGCCCGCTACGAGCATTCTATATCATTGGCTGCATGTTCTTAATTCTAATTTTTGTCAAAAGAAAAATAGAAGATGTTGCCTAATTGGAAACGTGACTTTCTATTATTAAAATTGTGGGAGTCCATTTTAATGTGTTTATCTCGCTGCTAGTCTATAATTTATATTTCAGCGTGGAAATTTGTTTGTATGCCTGTGACAGGTTAATGCAGTTTAAACGTGCATTTTTCTTTCGTTGGTTGAACAGTTATATCGTTACTCAAAGGATTTTAAGTTTCAATTTCAACCACGAGCAGCTTCTTTGCTTTTCCAAGGTTAAAAATGTTTCTGGTTCAAAACGCTATTAATTAATGGCTACGTAGTGGATCTATTTAGGGAACTGCTACCGACCCTGGATTAACAGTTGAACTGCTAAATGAGAAAACTTTTTTTTTTTTTCCGATGCAGACTTGGGGATATTTTCAATTTGGTCTGCAAGCGGAGAACGGGAGCGAAATGTAATTCCAGACCACTTAGCAAACGATCGCGATTATGAATCGAAAGACAAGTCAGGTATTAGCATTTCTTTTTCCTTAAAAAAAAAAGTTTTCGGACTCCGCCGGACACCCAGCTGGCGGAGGACCAGCGGGCGCGGGGGGGCGAGGCCGGCAGGCTGCCCAGAAGTTACGATCGGGGAGTTTTCGCTTTAAGAAAATTACCTGGCTCGCCAGCAGAAGAAAGAACGCGAAGACAAGATAATTTCTTAGGCTGTTGACAATGACTTAGCCGCGGCCGCGCGTTCCGGGGGGGTCCTGCCTGCGGCCGGGGCGGTCCCCGCGCCCCCGCGGCTCCGGTGCGTCAGGGGCGCGGCGGGCGGGGCGGCTGCGCGCTGGCGGCAGCGGCGGCGGCGGGTGGCCGGCGGCCGGCGGCGGGCGGCGGGCGGCGGGCGGCGGGCGGCGGGCGGCGAGCGGTGCGCACCGGCCTCCGGCTTCTCGCTCCGAGGCGGCGGGACGGACGCTCCCGGGAACTCTCTCGCCCGCGGCCGGCCGCGCTTGGACGGCCCTCGCCGGCGGCCGGGCGGGCGCAGCATGTCGGCCGCCGTGGCGTGCCTGGACTACTTCGCCGCCGAGTGCCTGGTGTCCATGTCCGCGGGCGCCGTGGTCCACCGCCGCGCGCCGGACCCCGAGGGCGCGGGCGGAGCCGCCGGCTCGGAGGTGGGTGCGGCGCCGCCGGAGTCCGCTCTGCCGGGTCCGGGGCCACCGGGGCCCGCGTCGGTCCCCCAGCTTCCCCAGGTCCCCGCCCCCAGCCCCGGCGCGGGCGGCGCCGCGCCCCACCTGCTGGCTGCAAGCGTCTTGGCTGATTTGCGCGGCAGCTCTGGGAAGGGCTTTGGGGAGAACTCGGGGAGAGCGCTGCGCGCCTCGTCTGGCTCCTCCGACCCGACCCAGTCCTCGGGGCCGCCCCAGTGCCTCGAGCACGACCCAGCCGCCAGCGCGGAAGCCGTTCCGGGACCCTCGAGCTCATCTGGCGCGCCCACCCTCCCAAGCGCGCCAGCGGTCCCGGGCGCGCCCGCAGTCACCTGTGGGGTGTCCGGCAGGGCCCCAGGGGCCAGCCCGGGCCCTGCAGCGGGTCAGATGCACCGGAGGAGGCCGATAACACCTGCTGCCAAGCGCCACCAGTGCCCCTTCCCGGGCTGCACCAAAGCCTACTACAAGTCATCGCACCTCAAGTCCCACCAGCGTACCCACACGGGTGAGCGCCCTTTCTCCTGCGACTGGCTCGACTGCGACAAGAAGTTTACGCGTTCTGACGAGCTGGCCCGCCACTACAGGACGCACACGGGCGAAAAGCGCTTCTCCTGCCCCCTCTGCCCCAAGCAGTTCTCCCGGAGCGACCACTTGACCAAGCATGCCCGCCGCCATCCAACTTATCATCCTGACATGATCGAGTACCGGGGGCGTCGTCGCACTCCCCGCGTCGATCCACAACCCACCAGTGTGGTCGAAAGCTCTGGCTCTGGCCCCGGCTCTGGCTCTGGCTCTGGCCAGGCGCCCAGCCTCACGACCTACTTGTAGGACAATCATTGCTGTCTGTCGTCCCTCTCAAGGATGATCCCCCCCAAGTCATTGTCCCTGCTTTCTCTCTGCCCATCTCACTTTTCCAGAGTCATTAGACCAAGGCACAGACTGAGTCCTCTGCTTTGAGGGTGGGTCCAGACGGGCATGATGGACTGTGGGGAGGGACTGGGAGACAGAACATAGCGAAAATTCTTGCTACACAAATATCATCCTAAAAGTAGGGGTTGCCTCAAGACAGCCCCCAGGAAACTTGTGAGAAGGGATGAACTCTGTACTCTGCCAGAGTACTGAAGATTCTCCCCACCCTGGAACCAGAAATGTGAAACTGGAATTCTCAGATGTCTGAGGAGCTCCCAGTCTCAAAGGACTAGTCTCACTCACCCACCAGGGTGGACCTTGGAGAGGGTATCAGGGGTGGCAGTCTTGGAAATGTCCAGGACTGGGTTGGTGAGAGGCCTTTGGAAACAGAAATGATTTCTATTTCTGTAAACAGCAATGTTTACTAATTTATTTTTAGTATCTTTTAAACAAAGATTCAAGGTTGATAGGACGCTGATGTCCTCCCCCAACTGCCCCAGCTACCTCGGCTAGGAGAGGCTATTTAAGCGTCCTTGTGGATGTATGGCTGGGAGATGCTTCTTGGGTGTCTGAGGAGTGGTGTGAGTTTGTTTATAGGTTTTATAGCACGATTTGGAACCATGCTCTTGCGTCCTAGCGCTTCTCCCATTTTGAATTCCTACTTACAAAATGCTAACTTTCAGGCTCACTCAGGATGAGATTGGTTAAACAATGTGGAAACAAATGTAAAAGTACAAGAAAATGGCAGTCACCCAGATGGCAACACAGTCAGCTTTTGGGTGGGGTGGGTCTAAAATAAGACCTTGAAAAACATGGATAATATTCAGGGAAACAGGGGCATGTGGTTCCAGCTGCCCTACCACAAATGTTCTCAGGGGTGGCAGATTCTGTTTCATTTTTTAGTGGCTAACTAGAGATTTATTTCCCTCAAGATCATTGTGTTTCTGCTACAGGTGAGTTGCTGAGTGGGGGGAGGCAAGGTAAAAGACTGACTTCTTCCAAAGAGCTGGCTGCCTTGGATTTGGGGAAGGAGCAGCAAAATGACAGCTTTTATTAAATAGTAGGATCCTTCTCTGACTGTGAAGTCCCTCCAAAGTTACACCCTCAGGGCCCTTCTTCCCCACCCCTATGAAAGAATCAGGCATCAACAGTATTTATTTTTCCTACTATGTATCCCTGCTGCTGTGGATGAAATAATTGACCACTCTGCTTGTATATGTGTGAATGTGTATATATCTGACTCTTTCTTTATAGAGATGAGGCTAAAAGGTATTTCCTAACCTGATGAGGTCTCCTCTGGCCCCCTCCTGGATATCTTGCCATAGTCTGTCGATCACACTTGTGGAGGATGCCGTAATCTCAGAGGACCATAACAGGCAGCTGATTAAACAAACAGATTTCACCTATTTTTCAGATGAAGGTACTGAAGTCTATATCATCTCAGAGTTGTATGTTGAGTTGCTGGCAAGAGCCAAGATTAGAATTGAGATGTCTGACCTTCTAATGACTCTTTGCCTCTCACTTGGTTCCCCATCTTCCTCCACTCCATGGACCCTTTGACAAAAGACACTACTCTATCTTCTTGCCACTGGGATTCCTTATTGACCTATTCCGTATCAGTTCTATGTATCTTCAAATGTTGTGTCTTTTCCTAAGCCCTTTGCCGATTGTACTTAGCCCAAAAGCCCTTTTCTTAACAGGTTACGTTCATTCCCATTCTCTACACCATGTGAATTTAAAAGTGAGAATGATTCTTTGATATCTGGGGAGAGACTTTTTTTTTTTTTTAACTGCTAGAATTTTAGTGTCAATTTTCTTTTCCTGGTCCTGAGCATTCCAGTATCCTTGAGAACATGATATAAACATACGATTGGAACACTGCTAAGTCCTACACTTTGTGAGGGAGGGATCCTTAATAAGAACACAAGAGTATGGTCTGTGACCCTGAAGAAGTTCAGTGGTTCCAGTTGAAAGTATAACAGGGGAGATAGGGCCATCCTTGGGTTTCATATAGGAAGAGTAGGGCCTCAATTGTGAAGGAGATTTTTGGTAATAGGAAGAGTCATCCCTTTGCTCTCTTTTCTTACCTGGGGCTGGATAGGTAGGACACTATGGGCTCCATTGAAGGCTATAATTTCTCCTTTGTCCCCTTCAGTGGGAGAGCTATCATTGGGTACATGGACTAAAGAAGCTGAGAGGAAAGGAGTTCCCATTTATGCTTATGGAATTGGGGTCAAACAACAATAACAACAAAAGACTGGCTTTTCCAACTACCTATTGATAAATAACTTTTGACTCTTGAGCTCCCAAATACTATCCTTATTTGGGTTCTACTGTGAGAACTTTTGTTTGAGAGTTACCTCTGACAACCTTTATATGACATCTCTTTTATTGACAGACTGACTCCTCACAGGTCTTAGAGTGGTGGAGAGGAGAAACCCAGGACCCCAGAATAACCTGATAAAAGAGGCAGGATTTTTAAAATGGTCTTTCTTGGTCTGACTGTTGTTACTCTTTTCATTCCAGTAACCGGAGACTTCTTGAAGAGTAGTTATGAGTGAAATGCCTTGGAAAGAGCTTCCTAGATCTATTGGGGTTTCTTTTCTTTTTTGTTAATCAGCTGGAGCTCTGTGAGTAAATATATCTGGAGGTTGGTTGGAGTTAGGCTGAACCTCTGGATCCTTGCCCCACCCATGTCATCCCAAAATCCAGTGTAGGAATGATCAAGTAACAGAATCTGTTAATAGAAATCTTCCTGAATTCTGGGTTGGAATTCCAGTTCAGACTTTGAGTGTGAGGGAGATGGATCCACTACTCCTACTGGGAGCAGGGGAAGGTACAAGTTTTGCCCCTACCCATAGGGACAAGAATCTGCCATTTGTCCCTGTTCCTCTGTTCTTCCAGTAGGAAACAATATGTAAATATCATTCCTTGCCCTATCTCTTCCTCTCACTTCTCTAAGGAAAAAGATTGTGTTCTCTGATGGAGGCATAAGGAGGAGGGTCATTTTACAGACACCCATTCTACACTTTCTTCTCTTTTGCATCTCCCTACCTACAATGTGTATGCACTTCACTCTGGTTCTCCTTTCATATGGTAAACACACCTGCTGAGATCAGATCTGCCTTCCAGAGAGGTAAGTGTTTCCTTTGCATAATTTCATTTTGATGGGTCACCTCAAGACCAGAAATTGGGAGGGGCTGAAGCAGTAGTGTATTAGAAAGCCTAGTTTTGATCATGATATGCCTTCACTAGCAAAATGCTAATAGTTTTATCCTTATTAATCTGATTCTTGTATTTGTTAATCATTTGGCTGAAAACTTGAAGGAGAAAGGGATATAATTTTCTCCTTCAAGCCCTAACACATTTAAGTGTATATTGGATGTTAAATCTTGAGGAATAGGAACTCCATCTGGAATTAGGGAACCAAAATAAGATGTATAGAAGCTGGATGTCTGCTATACCAGAGCATAGGGCTCTAATGCTTTTGTGACCTTGGACCTTTCAGTTCTTTGTCTTTTTTGAGTACAGGCTGTTTATGGTGGCTAGTGCCTGCCTGTAAGCCACTATTTTTTAGAGGCACTGGGCATACCTGTACAGCCACCATGGCTGATCTCGATTCACATAGATGTAGCCAAGATAGTTTTGCTGCAGAAAGGGAAGATACTGTATCATTGAATAGATCAGTTCATGCTGCCTTTGTTCTCAGCCACTGTGAAGGTAAAGAATTTAGATACAAAGGCTAAATTCCACAGTACTATAATTAAAAATACAAGTTTAGAAGATTCTGGTCCTTAAATTGTGTGAAAGGTTATCAGGTAGCATTATATCAGATTTACCCACTTTCACTTCCCTTTAGTACTTCATTGAATTGCATCCTTTTATAGAGATAGGGAGAGATAAACGGGATAGACCAAGTTCTTTATTTCATGTAGGTTATACACAGCTTCTGTTTTTGTGGACTACGTAAACCCCAAGGGTAAAATTTCAGGGACTGGCCTGAAATTCCCTATATGTTCAACCATAGAGGAATAATGGGTTTCATAAAGAGGAGTAGAAATATTTGTTATGTAGGACTTCGTGGAAGCAAAAAAACAAAGCCAGGAAGGGAAAAAACAGAGTTGAGCCTAGATTCTCCTGCCAATAGGAATCAGCTCTATTCAGAGAAGCAAGTAGGAGCCATGTTTGTTTCAAATACACATTTAGATCTCGAAGTCAAAAGTAGTGAACAGTGAAAAGTAAAGGAAAGCAGGCTGATTAGGCTGGAGGAAGAAAAGGACTTCTTTAGAAAGATTGTGTTCTTTGATTGCAATATTGATGATATGAAAGGAAAAAGATTAGGAGATGAATTTTAAAGATGTAATTATAAAAGAATGACATTTTAGTCATTACTAAGGTAGAGGAGGTGATAGGAAAGAAATCTAACAAGAGAATGGAAGCAAGCTTTCAGAGGAAAAAAACTGGAATGCCTACCTCTATAAGAGATTTCAGGTCAAAGAAAATATTGAGATAATTCTGCCTGAATTTGCAGAGAAAATAATGGGAAATCATCCCTTCAACCCTGAGCTGGGTATTCTAGATGGTTAAAAAAGAATGCAGATAATACTTTTGACATTTTTAACTTAGTTTCGGTGATACTGCCTTATCACAGATACATGAATATGGTTTGGAGAATGTACAGAATTAGGTCTCCAAGGAAAAGTATAGGGCAAGAAACATGAAATATACCAAAATAATCAAATAAACTGAGGAAGGAAGAAAAAAAGGCATGATCATCTCAATGTGTTCCAAAAACAAGTATCTGTTAAAACTAAGCACCAATTTGTGATTTAATTTTAAAACCTTAGTACATAACAAGAGATAATTTCTGAAGTTGATAACGTCTACCAAAAGCCTACTGTAAACATTAAACTTAAATGTTTAAAGATTGCAAGCATTCCTATTGATATCATCTAAGTAAGCTCCAGGCAGCTAATAACATAAATAATATTACAATAAAAATATCACTAAAAGTGGGAAGTGTAAAAGCAAACCTCTACATAGCTTTTATAGAAAGGGGATATTACGAAAATTTAGAACTGAATGAGAACAGCACCATCTAGCCACTGGAGAAAGAACAGTAGTAGTCAATAGACTTAAATTTTTAACTTGAAAAAAAAGAATGATTGAAAGTCAGTAAACTAAGTTTTTAACTCCTGAGGAAAAGGAAAGCAAATCCTAAGAAAATAGAGACATTACCATGGACTATGCATCTGCAACTGAGAAGATACTGATCCTAAAAGAGCAAATAAAGGGTTCTTCAAAGGAGTGGGGGACCTTAGGTATCAAAACAGTTGTGGGTTCCAAAAGAGCATATTACATAGATAGATACACATTTTATGTGTGGTTTAACATTTTTTATGGGCAGGAATAGAAAGGGTTTAGGGAAAAAGACTCTAAAAACAATCCCAAAAGGGTGCAAATGAAAAGGAAGTTGGAAAAATAATTTCAGATAAAAGCAGAAGTTAGTAAACAGAAGGCAAAATGAGTAGAGCAAGCTCTTTAGAATGCCTAATAAAATAGATTTATTTGGCAAACATGAATTAAAAATAAGAGGGCACAAAGAGATTATCAGAAACTTAAAAAGGACATAAAGTTACATGACACATGAACAGATGATTTTATTTTATATTCATTTTATTAATGCATGTCTATAGTATATAAAGATCATGTTCCTTGTAGGGATTTGGTACATGTATGCAGCACATCTTAATTCTTTTTTTTAATTGCCTTTCTCTCTCCTTTCTCCCTCCTCCCTCCATCTAATGATCCCCTTTCCATATGCAAAAGATCTATCTCACTATTTCCTATTATTTATTATTTTGCTCTTTGTTTATATTTTGGGTTTATCATATAAGAGAAAACATATGATATTTAGGCTTGTGTGTCTTGATTTATTTCACTTAACATTATGGCTTCCAGGCGCATCCATTTTTCTATAAATGAACTCAATTTATCCTTTTTTATGGCACAGTAGTACTCCATTCTGTATGAACACCAGATTTTCTTTATCCATTCATTTGTTGATGGTCATAGAGGCTGCTTCCAAGATTTAGCTATTGTGAATTGTGCTGCTATAAACATAAGTACACAGTTATCACTGTAATATGGTGGCTTTAACTCTTTCATGAAGAGAGCTGGAAGAGCAATGGCTGGGTGAAATAGAATATTGTATCTTGCTACAAGTTTCTGAGGACTCTCTGTACTGACTTTGGTACTGGTTGTCCTAGTTTACATTCCCACAACAATGTAGAAGCCCTTCCCCCACGAACTACAATTTGTTGTTATCAATTGCCTGATGGTGGCCATTCTTTCTGGAGTAAGACAGAACCTCAGTGTTGTTTCATGTATTTTGCATTTCTCTGGTGGCCAGAGACATTGAATATTTTTCATGTTTACTGGCCATTTGTATTTCTTTTTTTAAGAAGTGTCTGTTCATTTCAGTTGGCTAGTTTTTTATTGGGTCTTTTATTTTGGGAGATATAATTTTTTGTGTTCTTTATATATTTTAGATACTAGTCCAGTGTCCAAGGAATAGCTCGCAAAACATTTTCCTACTCTGTAGGCAGTCTCTTCAGTCTATTGGTTGTTTCAAATTAAAAAGCTGTGTGAAAGCTTTTTGATTTCATATGATCCTCTTTGATGATTCTTTTTCTTTTTCCTTTTTTTTTTTTACTTTTGTTAGTACATGTTTCAGTACATAATGATTACACTCACTGTAAGAAATTGGCACATGTACATAACACATTTCACTTCCTTTCTTCCCCTCCTCCACCCCCTTTCATTTTTCCAGCATCAGACCCATTTATTTATCTTATAAGACCTTATAAAGTTAACTATCAACTAATTGAAAACCAAACTAATAGGTCAAAGAACACATAAAACATGTGTGACAACTGTACTAAGTCAAGGTATCCTTTTAGATACTTTGCTTGTGCTGGATTACAATATCTTTTATTTTCTTTTTTTCTTTCTCTGTTTTCCTATTATCTGTCTTTTTTTTTGAGATATATTCATAGTAGACATGCAATATTTAAACTTGTGTGTTCAAGTTACTTCACTTAACATTAGGGTCTCAAAGTACATCCATTTTCCTACAGATGGCTCAAGTTTATCCTTTATGGCAAAGTAGTACTCCATTGTGTATAAATACCACATTTTAATCCATTCATCTGTTGATGGACACATAGGCTATTTCCAAGATTTAGCTCCTGTGAATTGCAGTGTTAAAAACATGGGTATCCATACATCAGTGTGGTATTATGTCTTTAACTCTTCTGAGAAAATTGATGTTTATCTGATTTTTCACATCTGTTGTGTTTTATGAAGTTGGGTGTGCCGATATTTGGTGTGTATGATTATAATTGTTAACTCTTCCTGTTGAATGGTTCCCTTAATTGATATGTAGTGACCTTCTTTGTCTCTTCCGATCAGTTTTAGCTTGAAATCCACTTTGTCTGAAATTAGGTTAGCAATTCCCACTTTTTTCAGTTTCTCATTGCGTAGAATATTGTTTTCCATCCTTTGATTTTTAACCTGCATCCTTTTGAATTAGATATGTTTCTTATATACTGCACATTGTTGGGTTTTCTTTCTTGATCCATTCTGCCAATCTATGTCTTTTGATTGAGAATCAAGACCATTCACACTGAGAGTTATTACTGAGAGGTAGTGACTTATCCTGTCACTGCATTATTTTCCTGTTGCTGATTTCCTCACTTTTCCCCCCTTCTGTGTTGCTGTGCATCCCACCAGGTATAGTGATTCTTTTTGACTTACTGACATTGTTGGCTTCTTTGTCTCTTTCTAAAATATCCTTGAGAATTTTTTTGTAATGCTAATTTGGTGGTCATGAATTTCTTGAGGTGCTCCTTGTCATGGAAATACCTGATTTCTCCATCAATTTTTAGAGTAAAGTTTTGTGGGGTACATAAGTCCAGATTGGAAGTTATTATCTTTTAGGGCTTGAAACACTTCACTCACTCTAAACCCTGCTGTCCTTTAAGGTTTATATAGAAAAATCTGTTGTGATTCTAATGGGTTTATCTTTGTATGTGATTCACTGCCTTTCTCTAACAGCTTTAAAGATTTTGCCCCTGTGATGGACTTCTGGAATTTTGAATATAATGTGGCATGGAGTAGTTATCTTTTGGTCATGACTATTTGGTATTCTATATACCTCACTTAATCTGTATGTTTCTTTCTTTCTCTGTATTTGGGGAGTTTTCTGCCATTATTTCTGTGAGCAAATTTTTAAATGCCATTTTTGTGGTCTGATTTTTCACATATTCCAGTTATTCTTAGATTAATCTTCTTTACATCATCTAGCAGTTGTTGAATCCATTTTTCATTTTCTTTTGTTGTTTTTAAGGTGTCTTTGAGTAGTTGGTCTTTGAAGTAGTTGGTCTTTGTCTTCTAGTTCTAAAATTCTGTCCTCACATTGGTCCATCCTGCTGCCCATACTTTCAGTATGATTTTTAGTCTCCTGGATTTCTGATTGAAACCTTTCCATGGACTCCAATTCTTTGATAAACTGGTCATTCATGTTTTACATCATTTCATTTAGTTTATCTAGCTTTCTATTAGTGTCTTCAGGGAGCTCCTTCATCTTTTTAGTTATTCTATTATCTGTTTAGTTATATCTTTTCTAATCCCACTGAGTATCTCTTTGAGGTGTTTTCTAACGTCCTCTGCTATGCTTTTGAGTAATTCAGGTGTATGGCTTATACTTTTCTACCCCTTGGTGCCCCCTTGATTGGCTTTTGGGGAATTGGGGGCTTGGGGAGGTTTTGTTGCCTTTTCTTTGCATGTTTTAATTGTTTCTCTTTGTTTTGTTTCATGTTGAGGTTTGTGGATGCTTATAGTCTAAAGACTTTGTTGCTGTTATAGAGATCTCTTCAGTTGCTTTTCAGTGACTAACTGTAATCTTTGGGCATGGCTAACTGTAATCCTTTCCCACAGCCCCAAGATTTGACCACCTTGGTTATTCTGGGAAAGGAGGATGCATTGTAGTTAGCCCAGCAACCAGTTTGTCTGGAAGTGTACTCTTGTGTTGTTAATGTCACAAAGGCAAATGAAAGGAAGTAAGGGAGAAAATCTAAAAGGGAGAAGAGGAAAAAGTAAGGAAATAAAAGAAGAACAAGAGATTAGAAGCAAGGCTGAAGGACAAGGGAAGATTACCCTAGTCTCAGGAAACTGGTAAAGAAGGCAGGAGGGAAAGAAAGAAGAAAAAAAAAAGAGCAAAACAAAACTAAACTAAAAATAATTTTCACACTCACAAAAAAACTCAAACAAATTAACAAACCAAACAAAAAATTTTTAAAAATCAAAAGCAAAAAACAAGCAAACAAAAACCAAAAACTAAAAAGAAATGTCACTATGATTTAAAGCCTGTGCTTATCTTCTAGGTTCTACAGTTTTGTGGCAGTGTCCAATTCAAGGCATGACTGCTCTCTCTGGTAGACAAAGGAGGTGGTCTGAGTGAGCCCAGATCCATGCTGAATAATCACTAGGGAGTCAGCAGTAGGATTAGGGTGGAGTACCAGTTCTGGGACTTTCAAATCCATGGAAATTCAGGTTGAACCTGGCCTCTGATTGTGGGGGATGGGGCCTGAGTGTTTATTTTACTGCACTCTGGGTGTCTCTTGCCAGCCTGAACACAACTTCCTGACCATGGCATCTCCCATAGTTGTCCCTCACTCAATCACTGTGGAATTTTAACGCTGGGATCCTTGAGATGAAGCCAACCCATGGGTGCTCTGAGTCACACATTGAGTTAGCTCCTGCCTAGAATGGTGTCTGACCCAGCACTCTCTCTAGGGGATATTCCTACTGGGTTTGGGGGTACTGGAGTCTCCTTCTGGAGGTTGTTTCTAGTTTGTTTCTTTCCTGAGCAAAGAATTGATCAAGACAAATAGTAGCAGTGTTTTATTAAAGGTAGGAAAAGAAACAGGCTCGGAGAAGCAAGGTTGGGCCAAATGAAAGTAGGAAAAAAAAATACACACTGTAGTGTGAAGGTGGGCCCCTATGCAAGATCGAACATAGTGGCAAAAACTCAACGTGGACTGTCATTTTTGTATCATCCACTCCTCAGGCTGACATCAGTTCTAGGCCATCCTATCAAAAACCTGCTTGAGTTCTCACAAGAAATCCCCACACAAGGCTTTGAGAACAGTTCTGCCAATGCATCCTGGGATTTTGTAATTAACAGGTCACACCTACTTCCCCAGCAGATTTTGCCACACCCTAATGTCCTGTCTAAATATGGCAGATGCTTTGACTGGAGTCACTTAACAGCTGTTCTAGTGTGCACCATCCACTGGAGTTGCCTGCTTATACTGTGTCTCTATAGACTCAATCTTCCTTTCTCACAAGCCGTGAGCCAGGAGCTGGGGAGAAAAGGCAGATTTCCCCTTCTTTCTCTGCACTGTGGTCTGTCTCTTCAATTTCTCTATAGGCACCAATTTTCCCATCAGATTCTTCCTAGGTCTCAGAGATCTACCTGCCTCCTCTTTTTCTTCCTCAGTTTGTTATCTTCCAGTGCCTGGATTCTAAATATTGGAGAAGCTGATTCGTTGCTGCTTACCACTCTACCATCTTCCTGAAAGTGTCCTGTTTGTTGATTCTTGAGGTTATTTCTTGAACAATTGGGATTTTGTTTCTAAAGTCCTTACTTAAACCTATGTCTTCAAGAATTTTACTTATCTTCCAGCAGATTATTTCTGTTTTAACATTTAGATTTTTGATACATCTTGGTTTTAGTTTAGTATATGGTGTGAGATATGGTTCTAGCATCAGTCTTCCACATGTGTGGATAGCTAGTTTTTCTAGAACCATTTGTTAAAGAGGCTGTCTTTCCTCTAACATAAGTTTTTGGCCCATTTGTCAAAGATCAGGTAGCTGAATGTGCCTGGAGTTGTTTCTGCATTCTGTATTGTGTTCCATCGAGCCATATACCTTTTTTTTGGTTTTGGTTTTTGTATTGTTTTGGTTTGGTTTGTTTTTTTGCCAATATCATACTGTTTTTATCACTGTAGCTTTGTAGCTTGATTGTGATGCCTCCTGCCTTGCTCTTGTTGCCCAGGACTCCTTTTGCTATTTTAGTTCTCTTCTAGTTCCATATGAATTTTAGGATTTTTTTCTCTAGTTCTGTGAGGAATGCTATTGGTATTTTGATTAGGGTTGCATTAAATCTGTGTATCAGTTTTGGAAATATGGCCATTTGGACTATATTGGTTTGAACAGATTTTTTAGTTGTAAGAGAATTTATAAACAAATTTATAAACAAATTTATAGCAATAGAATTGAAAAATATGTAAACTGTTTTATAGAAAAAAGATAAAATTTCAAAATGATCTAGGGAAATGTACAGAATCTATAATTACAGTGGCAGTAAAAGTGCCTATCACACAAAAAGGCACTGAATCTAGGGATCTGTATAGGTAAGTTCTATAAACCTTCAAGGAACAGATAACTTCCAACATTTATAAATTTTTCAAAGCATAGAAAAAGAAAATTAATTTATGTATTTAACACAAAACACATAAAAGACTTGGGAAAATTATCAATTTAGTCCATAAATATAGATGCAAAGATCCTAGGTAAAATATCAGAAATTTTAATTCAGCAGTAAATAAAAACATAATGTATCATGAACATGTGAATTTTATGTCAGGAATGCCAAACTAATTCAATAATAGAAATCTATCAGTGTAATTTACTGCAGTAATTGAATAAAGGAGAATATCAATTACTTTCTTACATCCCAGAAGTCATCAAACAGAAAATGTATAATAGACTAAGTAATTCCATAGATGGTAGCAACAAGTAATGTAAAGAACCTTTATGGTGAAATGACAAAAGAAAATATGACTTACTAGATAAAAACATGTGTATTGTAATATTGAATACCACCTCCAAATTAGTCTTTATGGTTAATGTAATTCCAGACAAAACCCCCAAAAAGGTTTTTCATGGAGCTTTTTAAAGGAAATAATACCCAAAAAGTGAAGGAAAGGAGGGGAACATTATTCTGCCGTATTACAAAGCTATAGTGATTGAAACAGTGTAGTATAGTGTAAGAATAGACAAATAGGTTAGTGGAATTGAATACAGAGCTCAGAAATAGACCCATGAACGCAAAATATGGTGATGTGAGCCATGACATTTCACATATGAAGGGAAAAGACAAGTCGATAAATACTGCAGAAACAATCGATGCTTCATGAGGAAAGAGACAAAATGAAGACACAACATTATCTTCTGTCCCATCTTTTTAGAAAAAATTCTAGATGGTAAATACCTAAACATTTTTGAGTTATACATCATGGAAGTAAAAAATATCAATACATCCATCGTCACTGAGCAAGGAAGTACAAAGAAGTTTGTCTTTGTAGAATGCACAATTGTTTTGGCACTACTGGAATTGAACCCAAGACATTCACACTGAGCTGTATCCCCAGTCCTTTTTAAAATTTTTTATTTTGAGATGGGGTCTTGCTAAGTTGAGCTTGAATTTGTGGCCCTTCTCCCTCAGTTTCTCTAAGTGCCAGAATTATAGGTGTGTGTGGCTATGCCCAGCTAGGAATTTTAAGAATAAAAATTTAAAGAAAGAAAAATATTTGACTGCATCAAAATTTAAAAATGTTTTGCATTTAAAAATCTAAATAAAATTAAGTATCATTCTATACCCCAAGGAAAAAAATTATTTAACAGTTATAGGACTAATATCCAGAATAAAATAAAGCATCAAAAATTTAAGAAAGAGATAAGGACATTAAAAAAAAACTCATTGAATGATAGTTGTAGGCAAATTAAAGAAAAGACTAGAATTGAGAGTAATAGTTGGATGTGCTGATGTGCTTTAGCCTTATATATAATACTGTCATTCTTTTATTTATTTATTTATTTATTTATTTATTTATTTATTTTTTGGTGCTGGGGATCGAACTCAGGCCCTGTGCTTGCAAGGCAAGCACTCTAATCACTGAGCTAAATCCCCAGCCCCTGTCATTCTTTTAAAAGGAGATTATCTTCATGTATTGTATGCATAAGTTAAAAAGATAACATTTTAAAATATTTTAAAGGAGGGAAACAACATATGATTGCTTAAAAAACAAAAGCAGATGGTAGGGTAGGAAGTGATATAGCAGGCAAATGTTAATAAAAGCAAGCAGGTGTTAATAAAATGTTAATAAAAGCAAGATTAATCACAAAGTCAAAATACAATTCAAAGTACAAAATATCAGCAGAGCAAAGATGGAGTACGTGGAGAAAAAGTATGGCACACTAAGAATCCCAAACAATCAAGAATCTTTTTGTCTGTATCTGAAGAGGGCCAGCTCAGGAGCGCCGGTGCCTATAGTGGACTGGCATGTGGGCTTTCTGTCTTCCCCCATCCACTACAATAAAGTCAGAGATGCATCCTCATTATCTTTAATTCATTGCAGGTGCACAGGTAAGCGCGTCAACACAGGTTAAATCTTACAGGAACTTGAGCCCCAACTGAATTCCATCAGGGAACTCTCCCCCTAAATACTCTGTCCCTTTTATTCTTTCACAGTATCTCCTGATGGTCCAGACAGAGCTTGAGCCAGCACACTGCTTCCCCTTTGAAAATATTCTAGTTTAGTAAATGAGAAGACAAGTAACACAGCCAAAATGTACAAATGTTTACAGCTCAATTTGAAAGAAAAAATTATATGTTCTTTATTATCTAGAGCAACTTGCATCTTTTTAACAAGCTCCCACTCTTGTTAATGACAGAGGAAAAATTTAAACTTGTCAATTAGGGTTACTTAGTCACATGTCAGTTAGTCACTTGCAGTTTAAAATATTCCCATTCAATTTAATTTGGTGTTTTTACATAAATATTCTTTCAGTTCAGATTCCAAACTCTCTCAGAGCTGTCTCAAGTGTCCCCCCTCCTTCCCACCATGGTTTCTGAATGCCAGGGGGCTTGCATAGCCTCCCAACAGCAGCAAGGAGGACAGTCTCAGACCAGTGTGACATGCCGGGCTCTGGGTCTTCACTTATTTTACGTGCTGTGTGGTGTTCTAGGTAGCTCTGTGCACTGTATGCTTGTGCCTAGAGAGTTGCAACAGGTCCTTCTGTCTGGGTTTTTTTGGGGTGCTCTTACTGCTGGAGTCTGTGGTCTTGCTGCATTTCATGAGGAGGTCCCTGCTAGATGTGACTGTCCTATCGCTAATGCAGAACTCTTCTGGACCTGGAGTCTCTCACCAAGGTATGAAAACCTTTGAGATTTTCTGTACTACACCAAGGCCACAGGAATCACAGTGTAAATATAGGTCCACCTGCCTGCACACCTTCTGGCCACCTAAGAATTAGGCCTTGGATGGCAGCACATTGCCCCAGTAACATGCTGAGCATGGGACAGAAGTAAGGGACTAGCCTAGAAGTTCTGGATTCTGCCTCAATTCATAAGAGGTTCTTGATGTCAAGTCCCTCTTCCCCATCCTGGCCCAAGGGATGAGCAGGGGTGATGGGTTCCTTCTCAGGAATCCAAGCACTCAAGTAGTCCAGGTTCGCCCCCTCTAACCTTCCTCCTGTCCTTGGCTCTTCCAACTAGAAAAGCACTATACTTCCCCCTTTGGTAATTGGCCACTTCCCATCAAACCCCGAGTTTGCCGTACCTACTGATGCTCAGCCTACACACCTTGCTATTAATATTTAAGAGATTTTGAAATTTGTCTTAAATATTAGCGTGCTCCCTTTTATTTCCCAACAGACTGTCAGGATTGCTATTTAGTGATGGGCTTTAAAGCTGGGCTAGCATCACTGTTTATATTGCTACCATAAAATCATGATGCTCTCTGGAGCAAAAGGATGCCTCTGGTTGAAAAGGAAATAGCCAGATGGGAAAAAGAAAAGAAAAGAAAAGGAAACACAATATTAATTTTCAAAATAGATTCTCTCTTTCATGTCAGTTTTTAGTTTAGTTAAAATTAAGTTCTTAGTTCTAATGGTGGAACCAAGAGCAGGGCTTTTAATCTGATTTTTTTCCCCCTCAACCAGTTGGGTCCTTGTGAGAGAAAAACACTTATCAACTATAAATAAAACACCCAAAGGCTTTAATCTGTCTTCTCCAGGCCCCTAGAATTAGGAAAAGCCTGAGAGAGGCAGGATTGCGGTTATTACCGCTGCACTCAAGGGAGGGCACAGTAGATAGCAGAGTGTCGGCAGCATCTTGTCATCCTACCGGTCCCGAGGGAGTCCAGGTCCTCTCAGCCCATCCAGGGAGGGACAGCATATTGGTCAGTAAGTTCCAGCAGGGGTCAGCAATGGATTGGACTGGAATCCACTGAGCATCCCAGAGGCAATGCTAGAGGCTTTCCTCCTGGGGCTGCTGCTTAGCCATGGCTTTTATCTGAAAAACCAGGCTTCCATGGGACAGGACGTGCCAGGCAACCATGATTTATTGAGCACTTATGATGTGTCAGGCACTGTCATATGCATGCTGGGACACACAAACACATACAACAAAGATCCCTGCCCATTTGGTTTTATACTCCAGAAGGGATATAGGAAATAAGAAATAGGGGCTGGGGATTTAGCTCAAGTGGCACTTGCCCAGCAAGCACAAGGCCCTGAGTTTGATCACCAGCAGCCCCCCAAAAGAAATAAAAAATAAATGATACAGTATGTTAAGTAGTAGGAGATATGGAACTAACAAAACGCAGAGCAGGCTAAGTGTGTTGAAGAGTGCTGGGTAGGAGTCGGGGTTAGGACAAGGTAATAAATTGGGTGATCTGGATGGGTTTCACTGTGCAAATAAGAAATGAGCAAAGACAGAAGTCAGCCAGCAGATATCTGCGGAGAAAGCATTCCAGGCAGAGGGCAGCAGCCAAAGCAACAACCCTCGGTGAGGAGGTCAAGAAAAGCCAAAGAGACTAGAGCGGCTGGAAGAGATTCACTGTCAGAGGAAGAGAGGAACGCCAGACTGTGTTACATGGATCTTAAAGGCCACTGTCGTGACTTTGGCTTTTTCTTTAGGTAAAGTGCAGAGTTACTGAAGATTTTGAGCAGAAGCCTAATAGTTACCGCTATAAGTTTCAAAGGATAATTCTTAGAGGTTTAACCAAGGTCACCTGCTAGGGGGCTGATATGATGGCAGCCTGGACCAGAGCGGTAGTAGAGGGGGGTGGTTGGAAGTGGACAAATGCTGGTCAGCATTTTAAAGGAAAAGCTGATAGACTTCTCTAAAGTATTGACTCTGGGGACTGAAAGAAAAGGGTTCGAATGACTCAAAGGTCTGTGGCCTGAGCAACCAAGAAGAGATAGGTGCCATCAGCTGAGATGAGAAAGGCTAGAAATAGGGGCAGATTTATAGGAGAAGAAAAACCATTCCATTTTGGACATGTTGAGTTGAAGACTAGGCGATGAAATAAATAAATGTAGAGTTGGAGAACAAAGTCTGGGACAAGAGAAAGATCGGGAAGTCAACAAGAAAGACATGTTATTTAAAGGTGTAAGTGAATTGAATTAGTGAGAGAGTGAATATAAAGGGAAGAGAGGCTAAGAGACAGATCCCTGGGGCACTCTAATACGAAGAAATGAAAGGAGCAGGAGCGAGGAGGAGCCAGCAAAGAAGACTGAGGTCTGACCAGTAAGGGAGAAGGAAAACCAAGAGCATAGTGTCCTGGGAGCCTACCAAAGACAGCACATCCTAAAGGAAACAGCTCACTTTGTCAGGTGCTCACGTAAAATCAAGTAGGATTAAGGCTGGGAGCTGACTGCTGGCTTTCACCACTAGACGGTCATTGGTGAACTTGATAAAAGCAATAGTGGCAGGGTTGTAGGAGCAAATGCCTGACTGCAGTGGATTTAGGAAAGAAGAGGAGGAAAGAAACCAGAGACTATGAGTGTTTTTCTTTAAAGTAATGAAGCAAAAAGTAGAAGGAGAAATATTTAGGGTTTTTTTTTTTTTTGGTTGTGTTGTGTGTTGGTGGTGGAGGTGGTGTGTGTGTGTGTGTGTGTGTGTGTGTGTGTGTATGTGTGTGTGTGTATTTTTGGTACTGGGGATTGAACCCAAGGTCTTTGCACTGAACTACATCCCTAGCCCATTTATTTATTTATTTAAAAATTTTATCTACTTATCTATTTATTTATTTATTTATATATTTATTTATGACAAGGTCTTTCTAAATTGCACCGTTGCCCACCTGGGCTCAAACTTAAGATCCTTCTGTTTCAACCTCCCAGAGTGCCAGGATTACAGGTGTGTGCCATGCCACACTGGGACTGGTTTTTTGTTTTGTTTTGTTGTTTTTAAGATGAGAAAGAAACCAGCCTATTTATATGCTAATAAGAATGACCCAAGAGGGAGGTAAAAAGTTGTTAATGCAAGACACAGAGGAAGGAGAATTACAGAACCAATATCCTTCCGGAGACAATGGGAATGAGGTCTAATGCACACGGGCTAGGACTGATTTTAGCCAGAAGCATGGGTACTGGGCCGTGAAGCAGGTGGAAAGGCATAACACGTGGGGATGGACAGTGGTAGATGGGTGGACACGGTGGTGGGAGTCTGTGAAAGTTCTTTGATTGCTTAAAATATTTCAGTAAAGTAGAAAGTAAGGTCATCTACTGAGCTTGAGAATGAAGTGTGAGCTATTAGGATTTGGAGAGAGGGAAAGGTATGAAAGAGTCATTTAGGAGGCAGGGAGAGTGGATTTAGGAAAGAAGAGGGGAAACTAGAGACTATGAGTTTTTCTTTAAAGGAATAAAGCAAAAAGTGGAAGGAGAAAAGGGTGGAGCTGCAGTTGTAGCTCAGTTCAAAGACCTTAGGTTCAATCCCCAGTACTGAAAAAAACAAAAAACAAACAAACAAACAAAAACAAATGCAGTTTGTTGACCGAGCAGTCACCAGTCACACTTCCTGAAATTGCTCAGAATAGTCCTCAGGCATTAAGAGTCCCACCTCAAAACTTCTGCTGTGAGTCTCTTTAAGTCACTTCAGGGACTGTGCTCAGAGAGAATAAGGGAAAGTTGTGCTTCAGTTTCAGTTAGCGCTGTCAATTGGGCAGTTTGGCTCCGGGAAGCCCAGAAAACATACTTAAAGGATTTTTCTAGCTATCCCCGTATTGTTCCTCAAGGAAATGTACTTGAGGTTGCAGTTACTGTGGCCACCTAGGGCAAAGTTTTCTTCTGCCTGGCCCACTGGGCTGCTGGGTACATGCCTAGTCCGTGCCGCAGTACTAACGATGGCTCGGAGGGGCCCACCCTACTGCACTGGTCCCTGGGGCTCTGCTAGCACAGACCGCAGGCCACCTTTTACTTCAAGTTGCTGTGCAGAGGGGAGAATGCAGCGTCTTTGTCCCACGCTGATCTTCCCTAGTCCACAGCCTGAAACTCCAGGCAAATTGAAGTTTGGTACTAAGGTTATAGGGCCTGTCTTATTATCTGCTGGTTGGAAAAGTGGAGCATGACTATTACTGCCTGCTAGCATTTTATACTTGCAGCTGCAACCGTCTGACTTTTTACATTACAGAATGCAGACCACCAGGTAGATCCCATTAGTATTTAAGAGGGCAGCCCCTGGCCATATCAGAGAGCCAACCTAGGATTTAGGATTTGAATTATTGGAAAGGACATAGAAGCTTCTGTCTCCCCAGTGGAAAAGGTAACTACGTTGAAATCCTCCATTTTGCTTAAGGACCTGTGTTAGGTATAATTGCTTTGGCTTGCAAGCCACAGAAACACCTACTGTAACTTAATTTGTAGACGTTTATATTTCTTATATCAAGAAATCTGGAGGGAAGGGCCTGCTGTTATTTGGTCAGTAGCTGTGTGCTGGCATAGTCAGCATCTATTGCTTTGCCATGTCATGGTCACAAGAAAATCGGGGCAGCTCTAGGCATGTGACGTCATGCAGCTTAATGCTCAGAAGTCAAAAGAACACTGACGCCCTGGA
>PVJO010022605.1:0-27627 GCA_004026905.1 Hystrix cristata | reverse complement strand
CCCTATCTAGTTCTCCTCTCTTTTGAATACTATCTCTCTTTTTTTTTTAAACATAATATCTATTCTACCCCTTTGTCCTTATTTACACTTATGGTTTCTCATATCAGAGAAACAATTCGATGTGTACTAATAAGTGTCTGATTTATTTCACTTAATAGTATGTTCTCAAGGAACATCCATTTACATACAAATGACTCTAATTTATCCTTTTTATGATGGTGTAGTACTCCATTTTGTAGAAAAACCACATCTTCTTTAGCCATTCATCCACAATTCTTGAAGCTATTTTCAAATTCTCTGTCTGGCAAGCAGGTTACCAAATTCTCACAGTTTCAACTCAAACTGAACTCCCTGGCATCCATTCCCACACACTCCTTTCCATCCTCCACAATGCCACAAGTGCTTTTTAGAGAAAAAGAAAATCTAATCATGACTCTCCCCAGGTTGAAGTCAGTCTAGCTTTCCAGGCTGTGCACAGGACTGCAACCACCACTTCAGGTACAAGTGTGACCACACACTTGGGAGGTTCCTGCCACACTCGGCTGCACGTACAGTGTATGTACCCAGTTTCCAATCTCCACCTTCACACTTCCCATTGCAGAGGCCAAGAGGAGTAAGGAAGACTTTTTTGTATTGAGTGTGGTGGTTGAATGCATTCTCTGGAAGCCTAGAATCCTCATGTGCTACTTCTGCACAGTACGTGATAAGGGGCAAGCCACTAAATCATGCTGAGCCTCAGTTTCCTTTAGAGCAATACAGTAGTAAGAGTAGAATCAATCTGAGTTGATGTCAATTAAATGACAAAATGTACACTGCTTATGACACAGAACTCAGCAGTGAGCTCTCAGTTACCTGAAGAACTGATGTGCCTTATTTAAGGAGGAACAAGGTGATGTATATTTACATAAATAATCTTCGCTGGCATCATAGAACTCACAATATCTTTCATATATGTGTAGTGATAGTCATGGAAGAGAGGAAATTAGGCAAATAGTTTTTGAAGAAATTTAAAAATACACAAGTGGGGACCCACTAGTTTTTTGAAAACAATCCCGGAACACTTTATCTGGCAACCCCTTTTTACTCAATGTTAAGATCCTACTAGAATCATTAGTTCCAGTCTGGTAATGTACTTCATGAGTCTAAACTCTTGATGTGTTCGTTGTATTCAAGATTATATCTTTATCAGGGTTAGGGGATTTAGCTCAGCAGTAGAGCGCTCACCTTGCAGGCACAAGGCACTGAGTTCAATCCCCAACATCCCCCACCCCCAAAAAAAGATTATATCTTTATCAACACTGAGAATAAATACTTTGTGCCAGAGACAGCAGATGAGGTGTTAGGACTATAAAGATAGTTTTTGTATCTTCCTACCACTTGAAGGTTGTTCTTTGGCTTAGCTATGGTAATTCAACAGTTTGAAAGGAAATCTATTACTCTGGGCTCCACCTTTTACCTTCTTTTCCTTTATTTTTCATAGACAAGGATGGCATTTAGTAAATTCCTGAAAATGAGAGATTACTAAGGTGCGTCTACTCAAATCCTGTTCTGACCATGTCAGTCCGTATAATGATGGTGGCCACTTTCCCTCCATCTTCTAATCTTTGTGATTTGGGTCACAATTTCTTCAAGAATTCCCAAAGGATACATTTTCTTAGGTTTTAACCCTAAGAAAACAGGAAAACTATTTCAAGCAAGAAAATATATTATGTACTGTGTGAGGTGTGTGTGTATGTATGTTTTTGCCATGTTGCTCTGGCTGGCCTCAAACTCCAGATCCTCCCACCTCAGCCTCCTGAGTAGCTGGGATTATAGGTCTGCACCGCTGTTCCCAGCACCAAAATACATTTTAATTAAATATCTTCACGTGAAAGATGCTCTGCATCCTTAGTCACTAGAGAAGCGCAAATGCAAAAGCCACAATGAGATGCCACTTCATACCCACTAACATGAATATAATTAAAAAGATAATAACAAGTGTTGGCCAGGTGTGATGAAAATGAAACCTTCATACCGTGCTAGTGGAAATGTAAAATGGTGCTGCCATTTTGGAAAACAGTCTGACAGCTCCTCAAGATGTTACAAGGAAAATTACCCATGACCTATCAATTCCCCGGTTAGGTATACACTCAAGAAAAATGAAACTGTAACTCCACCCAAAAACTTGTACACGAATGTTCATAGCGACTCTCACACACAGTGTCTCAAATACAGAAAATACCTAAAGGCCCATCAACCAACGATGATGGATAAATAAAACATGGTACATCTAGTTTCAGTTTTGCAAGATGAAAAAGTTCTAAAGATCTGTTTCACAACAATTTGAATGTATGCAACGCCACTGAATAGTACACTTAAAAAAATGGCACATCTGTACAATCGAATGTTATTTGATAACAAAAGAAATGAAACACTGACACATGCTACAACATGGCTAAACCTTAAAAACATTGTGCTCTGTGAAAGAAGTCAGTCAGAGGGACCATAGATTATACAACTCTGTTTATGGTAAAAGTCCAGAATGGGTAAATCTGCAGAGATTACAGAGTTTGCTGGGACTGCTGGGGAAGGGAGGAAGGGGAACGACTTCCCATGGAGATGGGTGTCTTTCCAGTAGATAAAATATCTCAAATTGATTGTGCTGATGGTTGCATAATTCTGTGAATGTACTGAACACCCTTGTCTACTTTAAACAGGCCAAGTGTATGGTGCATGAATTTTCAATAAAGTCACTAAAATATATACAAAAAATTGAGTGACTTGGTGGGTACTTAAGCTAAAGTCCTGAGTTTTATGTTTGGCTTAGCAAAATTTCTCCAACTTTGGGGTCTATACCAGCACCAATGTGTCCTTTAAATTTTAAGGCTCTGATACACTTGAAATCCTCACTGCCTCCCTTTCCTTTCCTAGCTTCTCTGTAGGGCCAGGACTCTATTCAACAGGTACCCCATGCTTCTGCGGGCAGGACTACAAAGTTCCCCAGGTAACCAGAAACAGCTGGAGAGACACCCCAACAGAAAGCCTATCTGCCCTTAGTAAGAGCAGCAAACAAAGCTCACCATCGTTTCGTGAGACACACAGATGAGATAGAAACTAGAGTGGAGAACTAAAGGAATGGACCACATAAGCCACAGCACTTCCAGAAACACAATCACCCAGCTGTATGCACCAAGTTGACTGTGAGTATTAGACAGTGTCCTTAATAAATGGGGGAATAAGGATGGCTTGAGAGGACCACAGACACATTCAAGAGTCCATGTGATTTCTCCAGAGTTGTCTTTCCATTTCAATGTTCATCAAAAAGAAAATGACCAATACATCAAAAAGAAAAGTGCACAACCCGTTCTTATCAATATGGTGCCAGGGCTGCATTTGTGACAAAGGTGGCAGTAAGCGTTCCTCTGGCACACTGGCAAGCACACATGGCAACATCAAGTGCAGTTTAGGATGTTTTAATCAGGGACAACCTTGATTTCATGACCAGATGACCTGATCGTCAGCAGAGTAATGTATTGCAATAACCGCTGTGGACTTACAAGGAAAGGACGCTGACAGATGGGACGTATAAGTGCGTACAATCAAACCAAGCAAAGGGCGAATGACATAAAGGTATGCTCTATGCATTCAACTGTCAAACAAAGACTTTGCATTAGCAGTGAAAAAATGACAAAAAGGTACTGGGGATACTGCTCAGTGGTAGAGTGCTTACCTAGCATGTGCAAATCCCTGTATTCAATCCCCAGTACAGAAAAAGGAAAACAGAGCCGGACATGGTGGTGCATGCCTGTAATCCCAGCACTTGGGAGGCAGAGGCAGAACTGTTGCAAGTTTCAGGCCAGCTGGGGCTAAACAGTGAATTCAAGACCAGCCTGGACTACATAGGGAAACCCTGTCTTAGCCAGCCGTTCCCCAAAAATAAAAAATAGAAAAAGGAAAACAAAAACAAAACAAAAAACTGAGGAGGCAATGGCAAGAGTTACGTTCAAGTTGTTTTCAAAGTACTGTGAATGAATCATTTCTGTTAACTATTGACTTTCTTCAACTGTCTGACACTTAGATGCATAATGAGAATTTTAAAAATTTTCCACATCTATAAGAACTAAATTAACAAACATCATATTTCTGTTCCTGATTGTACCAACAGCTGAATTAGATACATACTTGACATTGATTTCAGTCACTCTGATATGCTAACCCTATCTTTAAATGAACATTCGCTCTCTAGCAAGAAAATTATCAGTCATTAAAATCATTAAAATTGTAACTCAAGGACTGCTCATTGGGACAGTTGTGGTTTGATGGGGCCTGATAATCCACAGTTAGCAAGCCAGGCCATCCAATCCACTATGTGCTTCTAAATTATGTATTTATGCAAATAAGCACTCTACATTATTATTATAAAAGTAAAAAAAACCAAAAAAACAAAGACTTATACATACTAAAAACATATTTAGACCCAAAGCGACAAGTTTACCTTTTCCATAGGGACTGGGATCAACTTCACATTAAAACAAAAACGAAAAACCAAAATCAGCCAAGCAGGGCAGCACACGCCTGTTATCCCATCTCCTTGGGAGGCTGGAAAAGGTGGGTCACAAGCTCCAGCCCAGCCTCACCAATTAAGAAAGGTCCTGCCTTGCCAGAAGTGGTGGCACATGCCTGAAATCTTAGCACTCAGGAGGCTGAGGCAGGAGGATCGCCAAAAGTTAGAGGCCAGCCTGGGCAACATAGTGAGTTCAAGGACAGCCCAAACTACACAACAAGAGCCTGTCTAAAAATAATAATACAAAATTTAAAAAAAGATCCTGCCTCAAAATTATAAAGTTAAGAAAGGGCTGGGAAGTAGCTCAGTAGCAGAGTTTGCGTAGCACTCGTGAGACCCTGGGGTCAATCCAGAGTGCCTCAATTAAAAAAAAAGGTGGCTTAGTTTTGGCAAAAGAACACTCATCATATTAACATTCATTTATATTTAATGGTTTTATAGTATTGTTAGCATTTATTTGTGATTTTTTTGAATGTTTAAATAACAATTTAAGAGCTATGAGCATGTCTATTTCATTTTTTTTTTTTTTTTTTTTTTTTTTTTTTTTTTGGTACTGGGGATCGAACTCAGGGCCTTGTGCTTGGAAGGCAAGCACTCTAACCACTGAGCCAAATCCCCAGCCCGTCTATTTCATGTTTGTACATATTGGCACAACTTAGCAAAGCTAATTTAAGTCAACAAAATGAGTTTTGCCTAAAACTCTTAAAGCAAAGAAATTCACTTATGGGCTATTTGATAAGCATTACTATAAGCAAGAATACGGGAATAAATTGGATCATGTTAATTTATTCAAAAAACATCTGAGCTCCTACTGTCTGAGGCTCCATGATACAGTGTGAAATGAGACAGACATATGTAAGTTCTCATGAGACTTGAAAATTATTCTAAAAGGTAAGTAAATGTAACATGTATCATGTTGGAGATGGACAAGGTTCTACGGAAAGGCAGGGGGCCCCGATATAGTTCAGGGGTTAAAGAACTCTACTTGGAGGATGTGACATTTAAATTAAGAGGAAAGGAAGGAAAAGGAGTTTGCCAGACAAAAGTGAAGTCCTAGAAGGAGCGGGTGTGCTGGGCATGAGACACACCCTGTCGAGGCTGTGGCCACAAAGTATTATGGTCTGTAAGTTTGTGTAATTTTGGATAAATTTTAATTTTTAAAAAAGGGGAACAGAAAGGTTCTGGGGAGCCTTATATAGATGTGAGGGGCATGGGGGAGGGTGGTCAGGCAGCAGATCAGGGCTGGAGATGGGGGCAGGGACTCCCTCTGCAAGGTCTGGAAGTTTTCTTAAGGGATCAAGTTTTGACTTCTTACTAAGAAGTTCTGGGGACAGTGAGAGTCCCTGACATTGAGAAATCCCTGAGAGAATTGAGCACATCACTGACACAGGGTGTTTTTGTTTTGTAACAACCTTTCAGGCTTCAATGTCCACGATGGGACCTCAGCTGAAGTTAGTACACTGGTGAAATGTGAGGAACACCAGATAAAATTTAAGAATTCAAGACAGAACTGAGAAGACTTAACAGTTCATTGCAGGTGGGAGCTGACTGAAAAGGGTATTTTATGAGAACTGTTCAAGTGGTGTCTTTCACGAGATGGAAGAAGAATTACAAATCCTTGTAAATTGAAAACCACCTGTATTCACAGACGGCTCTGTACAAGCTGTTTGGAAAAATGTTTTTGTTTTCCTTGCCATTTTATACCTCTGCATCCATTATGAAGTTTTTTTAAAAAACAAAAATACTACTGACTTGCATAATCACTCACACCCAGAGGCGGCAATATTTGAAACAAGTCTGTGTTGCCTCTGGAAAGTCTTGGTTCAAAGACAAAAAACAGAGAACAGACAAATCTTTTGGTCCTCACTGTTGACAGAATGCTTCAATACAGACGCAAGCACTACTTAAGACCTTTCTTTGATGGGACAATGCCAAGAGCTCAGGGCATAGCAAGCATTTAAAACTGAAGAGGCTTGGCCTCTGTGCTTTATGCCACAGCAACAGGGATTTAAATATCAAAACAACTAGGAACTCAAGTTCAAGTGACTGATGCACCTGGCAGAATTTAACCCAGCATAAAACCTCTCCATGCAAATTCATAATTTTCTAAGGACAAACAACTCTGGGAAATTTTTCCCATGACCCACCTCCCCATGAACATTTTTAATGTTTCAAAAATGCTTCAAAACCGGAACAAAGCAATTTTAAAATCTCAAAGGGTCAGAGCAACTGGAATTAGTTTAAAGAATGCATTATACATGAAAGACACCAAGGCTTTCTTTACAAACAGGGCATCTTCTTCACACTAAAGCACAAGAAAACAAAGGAAGAGCTAAACCAACACAGACCACACAATACATCACATGAAAGGAAATTCATGTCTGGCCTATCCTGTAACAGAAAAAAGTCTCCAATAAACAGACTTAGCTTTCACGGGCTCCCTAAATGCAAGGAGTAGAAAAATGGGGAAGACAATCACTTTTAGCATTATGAAAGTAAAAGGCAGGAAAAATATATTATTATTCCAGGTTAGCAGCTCTACTAAGGAGACAAACGAGGAGACCATCCTTTCCTGCCTCTGTTTCCACATAGCCCAGACCACGGCCCACCAGCGCATCGCATAATCTACACACTGCGTCTGTGTCTGCCTCTTCCTCCAGGGGCCACAGCCAGGGGCACTCAGCTAATCAATACTTGTGTCACACTTACGATGTGAAGTTCTAAATGCTTTCCAAATAAGAGCCCCTGAATCCTCAGATCAACCTATGAAGCAGGCACTATCACTGCTCTCGCGCGCACCGGGACTGAAGCTCGGGGAGGCTGTACCACTTGCCCGAAGTCAAGCAGCCAGTCACAGCCGAGACCTGAATCTATTCTTAACCATGGGACTTCAGGGCTACAAAGGTTATTTTCACTGTCTCCTTTATTTCTTAAATTTTCATATTCTCTTTAAATGAGGACTTATTACTTATATATTAACAAAGAACTGAGACAGCACATTTTTATTTTGAAACAGCAAATCAAAAAAAAAAAAAAAAAGAGCCTCAAATATCTCATCCATGAAATCATAGGGAAAAAACACCCCCTCTGCCGGACGCCAAAGGGCTGGACCAGATGATCGCGGGCTCACTTGTCAACCCCGCGTCTGGCTTCCCCAGGACACAGGCACTCAGAGGAGCGGCACACAAACGCAGAGACAGGCGGCAACTACAGCATGTGCTCTGGAAAATGCACCTTGGATCTAGTTTCAAGTCACAAGCTCCATAACCTGGAATAAACTGCTTCGGATTTGCAAGCTTCAATTTTCTTCCCTGACAAATGGGTACAGTTAGACTGGTCTCCTAGAGTTAACTCATACCAAGCATTTAAAAACACAGATGTGTCCAACACAGAGTAAGAGGTTAAAAAGTCACAATCCTAAGAGAAATGAACAGTCCAAACATTTGCTTATATAGATTATTCCTGGAGTAGAACAACCGATAACTAAAAATTCATCAAATCAAATCAAACACAGAATCTAAGGAAGAATAAAGACAGTTTTCCATTAATGCCTGAGTAAGCAGTAAGACTTGACAGGATAAAGACCATTTTGGACTACAAAGAAATGACTCCTGAGTCCAGAGGCTGGAGTCTCAGTTCTAGATTGTGATGTAAGAAAATAACTACAACATTAGAAACTATAGTTCCCTCATTTGGCTTTTTTCTTCCCAGAACTGAGACGTGAGACCCGGGGCACTCCACACCGAGCTGTGCCGACAGCCCTTTTTATTTCTGATTCTGAGACAGGGTCTTGCTGCTAAATTGCCCAGGATGGGCTCCATCCTCCTGCCTCAGCCTCCCAAAATGCTGGGATTACAGGTGTGTACCACCACACCCAGCTATGTCCTTTTAAAGAGGAGTGAATTGAGGTTTACAGAATTTAATTTACTTTCCTAGGGTCACATGGCCAGTACAGGGCAGAGACAGTGTTTTACACAGGCTTTTCCAGCCCAAAGCTTGTGCCTGAATGGTGCATACACATGCTGTGACCTCAGAAGTAATTTCTGACCCACCCTTTCCCGGGAAGTTTCAAATTTCTCTACCACCTGGGCCAAGGATGGCAGCCTCTCAAAAGTGCCCAGGGGTCCTGGCAGCACGGCCAGCCTCAGTCCAGCTTTGAAGGAGATCATCACTTGTGTGGAGCTAAAACTGTCTCCCGTCACATCTGCAGCAAATGAGGTTTCCTGGCAAAATTCTGACTGCTAACTTTACAAGGAGAAATGGAGACCACTGAAAGAATGTCAAGAAAACTCTTTTAAAAATCGTATGTACACACTTTGTTTGTAAATGGACTTACAGGTTAAGAGCAAAGGGCTCTGGAGCTGGTATGCTTATGAAGGAGAAAAATCAAGATGGGCCTGTCTTTGGTCGGTTAATACATGGAGGCTGACGTGTCCATATTTTTGTTAAAAGGATTCAGAGTTTCCTTGATTGAATTTTAGCATAAAAGGTTTAATTAAAAATGTGACTGATTAGAAAAGGATCAGAGAGTGTCTTCCACAAAAGTTTAAATTGCACATTTTATTTTCGAATGGTCCAAGATATGAGCCTGCCTTAAGTGGGAGATCTGGAGTATATCTTGCCCAGCACTGAAGGAAAGAGGCATTCACCTCCTCTTGGTGACCTTCAAATCAAACCTGCTACCTGGGCTTTAGTTTCCATCCGTAAAGTGGGAAAATGATACTTGGCCAACAGTTTTTTGAAATTGTTCTAAAATGTTGCTTCTTGGCCTTCCTGTCACTGCCTTCCAAAATACATATGCTAATTAGTCATCTAGAATGAAATACTAAAAAGGCAGGGAGATTTACAGTGGCAAGTACATAAAATAGTTTATATATTTTATACATTGAAATATAAACAATTATAAAATGAACATTAATAATCACATACATATTATTTTGGTGCACAGTATTTTCACAGGGTACTGATGATATAATTTTTGTCATTTTAAAATTTTCCCTTCACTGTTTATAATGCACTATTCTAATATCTAGACCTCATATGACCATCTGCGGCAGGACGACCATGAACTTACCTTTCATTGAGTAAATGTGCAGCAGAGTCATCACAACAAGGCAGGTAGAAATTAGTGTCTACCAATCTTTTCCTAAGAGTAGTTATTAAAGCATTAGGGTTTACATTTATAAAAGCAAAGGTAACCCATGATGCTGTCTGGCTTTTTGGGGGGTGGTAAAAGCTCAGGGTTGCAGATAATCCTCTTTCCCTGTTTTTAAGGTAACAAGAGGATTATTTCTTTCCTCTATTCAATGCCAAACCATTTCTCACTCAAGTAATTTTCACAGCTGTACCTGAGAAGCAAAAAAGGCAGGCAGAATGTCAGCCTGTGAATTTCAGCAGGTCAAAAACACCAGAAAGAAGGGAATGGCAGCGGTCAAAGGCACCCGGGCCATCACAAATAATGCTCAGACCTATGAACTGAGACAGGGACAGTTCCCAGAATTCTCATCGTTCCTCCTCTAATACCGCCCAACAGATGGAGAGTAAGAAAATGAAATAAAATTACTAGCTCTTAATCCTGCCTCTGCTACATTAGTCTAATATGTTTTATAATTTACATAATAAAAATTCAGTAACATTTCAAGATTATCTTAATAAGCATCTTGACTTCTGACTACTCTTTCTTATAAAACATCTAACATCAAAATATTATAAAGAACAATTTTTAAATTCTACTCATAATCCCTCAAGTAGCAATTCTGTTTGTATGGTCTCTCCAAAATTTGGATAAACTTTTAACATAGTTGCAATGATCAATGATTGTGAAATAATTCTTTTTTATACTTATTTCACATAGGTTTTCTAATTGGTTTTGTTTCTATCAAAATGTTTACTTCTATTAGTTTTAAACAGAATGATACTACTCCATTTCCTCACATCAGTGAAGTTTTCCTGCTCTAGTAAGATATATTAAAATGGAGACCTAGAATTTTTCACCAAGAAATGCAGAAAAAGGGCATTTGTTTTTAGAGACTCTCTTTTTTCAGAAGACTATTAAAAAAAACCTTCACTTATCATTTGTCTACTTGAATGTGCCAAGTAAGTAGCAAAGGATAAGAGTCCTGATTTTACAGGCTAATAAAGTACCATTTATAATATTTGGGAACTTTCTTGATAACACTTGAGAGGTTACTTGGTACTGAAACTATTTTTTTTTAAATCAACGTTTCATCTGTTTCTGTTAACCCGTACCACTTTCTTAAAATCTTAGTTTGAGTTTGGTTTGCACTGTAAACTCAAATCAATTCAAAAGGTATCATCTCTTCACCGATTTTGATGGATTCTGCCCCCCACATCTCTCCTCTACCACATCAAAAGGAAGAGAACAAGTTCTGGGCAAACCAAAATCTTTCACAAGTTTTGTTGATAAAACTATACTTTAAAACTAGTTTTCAAGTGATCTTAATCTGCTCATTATTTTTTGAAAGACAAGAAAGCGGTCTGGAGAAGTGTGAATTAAGAAAACCTTGCCTGGCGTGCTGCAGGCCCTGGGTTTAATCAAGAGACAGACAGACAGACAGAGACTCTTGCACATATTAGACAGCCAACATTTATGCTAAAACAATTTCAAGTATGCTTAAGGTGCATTTCTGAATTATACATATATATTCTGGTGCCTCATTCCAATTAAAAAATAGTATTAGATTTGATTTTCTAAGATTAGAAAGATGACTGAAAGTTTCCCATTGCATGATCATGCTGGAATCTTTGATCTCTACTACTCTGAGTTCACAGTCGGGCTACTTAGTTTATTTTGAGAAAGCAAATCCTTCCTGTTGTTTCTCAGGAAATGGAAGAACACATTTACAGAGTATGTTTTAACTTCAATTTTAAATGGTTTAAGTTTTTAAATTATGTTTTACTTTGAAGAGTATTTAATTATGGTAAGAAATTAAGACTTTGAGAAAGAAATTAGAGAGGTAGAGAGAGAATAATATACTCAGGCTTTCGCTAAAAGGGTAAATTTTGTAAAAATGTCTCACAAAAACTGTTACACCCTGTTTCTTCCCGTGAAGATTTTCCAAGCACGAAGTTGTATAACAACATAATGGAGGAAAAACGGAAATACCCAGCTTTCTCTCAAATGTATAAGAGCATAGAGAAAGATTAGAGGCTTAATTTTAAAAAGAGTGTCCTATCAGGTACTTAGGCTTGTTAAATTATTACCATAATCTCTGGAGCCACTTACCTGACCTCGATTCACCTTTTAATGCCAACCACACCTCTGGGGCTTTAAGGCGTTATCCCTGTTATTAAAACGAGGAGTAGACAACCAGTGGTTTGAAGAGTGAACCTGCCAGGGCCAGAACAGACCCAGCTTAACAAAGTGATGAAATGCTTCCAACTCCTTCTGGTCTCTCTACACACAAACTCAAACTGCAGTGAAGGAGGTAACGAGGAGAAAGGACTCCTAAGGCAAGATGCTATAAATATTTAACTTTCTCCAACCGCTCAACTCTTTTCTACAATGCTGTGCTTTTAATTTTAGAGAAAATAGTCCAGTGAAAAGAAAATACAGAGAGCAAACAACAGAAATGAATGCAAAACCATCCCCTCCCTTACCATACTAGTCAGCTTTCCTACCGCTGGGAAAAAATCTGTGACCTGTTTAACTTAAAGGAGGAAGTGGTTTGTTTGGCTCACAGTGGAACAGGTTTCAGTCCATGGCAAACTGGCTCTAGGGCAGAAACATTATGGCAGAAGGGTGTGCTGGCGCCAAAACTGCTCATTTCTTGGTAGCCTGGAAGTAGAGCACGGGAGAAGAATGCTAGCAAGAGACACATGCTCTGAAGGTATGTCCCAAGTGACCCACCTCCAAGCGAGCTGGATTCCACCTCCCAGCAGCACATTCAGCCATGAACATCAGGGGACTGGTCCACTGAGGAGTTTCTCACCCCATGATACAGATCATGTCTCCAGCAGTCTCATAATCCAGTCAGGGTGACAATCAAAATGAACCAAAATGACCAAATCATCTCAGACCTGCAATTTATCAGAGACCCATGTCACACAGCGGGAAGGACACACGGCAGATCCACCCTGTCAACCGCATATGCAACTCCCACCCCAGCATCACACCCATCTGCTCTGTTCTGATTTGTGCCCTTCTTCCTATTGCCATACGCCATGCAGGACCTCAAAGCAGACAGGTGGACCTAACTAACTGACAGCTGTCCTAGTCTCCTGTTGTTAGCCCCCAAAGACACAGGCCTAAGAGCTGCCATCAGAAGAAGCCACAGAGAACAAAGGACAGTGGTCTAGCTAGTCGCACACTCTGATTCACTTACTTTTCCTAATGCCCCATACATCTCACACAAGTTCGGAGAGCTACAGGAGACTTGAGATCATATAAAGTGTAACTTCCGCCATTGAAAGATGGGGAAACTGAGGCCAGGAGACTATGTGATTTCCCTAATACTTAATCTACTGCTCCCTCTGTCTTCCTTTTCCTGCCCCTACCCTAAACTTTCTTATGTCACTCATTACATTTTAGGCAAGGCCTAAATGTTCTATTTTAAAAGTTCATTCAAAAAAAAAAGCTCATTCATATTATTCATATTACTCTACCACCAGAAGGAAAAAGTCCACCACCAATGCTGAAACCTCCCACTGTTAAAACTCCGACCGGGCCCTCAACAATGCACAACTCTTACTCATTCTAAGTCAGTGGGCTCCTTTTGCTGTGGTGTCTGTTACTATCAGTTGCCTCAAGGCCTTTTACTCTCAGCAGACTTCATCTCTCTACTCAGACTACTATCAGGAATGAGCCCTCAACTTCTTCCTCTCTACCTGCACATCCACCTACTATCATCACACATACCTCTTCTCTTTTCCTGTCCTGATGGAACCGATGTCCTGACTCCCTTTGAGGCAACCCCTTTGAGCATGCTTGTGCTCCTGAACGTGGCTCCCTTATCTTTTCTAGAACTTTCTTCTGTTAGTTATTCCTGCTTCTACATTTAGTCACTTCCTCTTCTTGCTTCTCAAACTATGCTGCAGTCACCATGACATACACACACCAAATACTCCTTCACCACAAACATATACAGATGTGTACATACACACTCGCTCTCTGCTGCCACTTCTCAGAGATTTCCAACTTTCTTCACCTTTGACAATCGAGCTTTAGACTTTAGAAATCTTCTAACTACCAACTAAGTACCTAACTGACAAACCCGATCTCCTCTACTGTCTTTCCTGAAGTGAACTTCCTGTGTCTCCTGACCGGCATGACAGCTGTCCCCTCTCCACTACCTGGGTCCGGCAACTTGCTCACCTGAGGTTTAAGGTGCCTTGTCTGTAAAAGACAATGACAATCAGCATGCAGGGGAAACTGTTGTAAGGATTATGTGATATCACATGGAAATAAAAACTTTTTAAAATATGGTATTCTTTTTTGTTTTCAGAGCTTCCTGATTCTAACTTCTTTGTCTGCTTCATTTTGATCCTTCTGTCATCCCTGCTGGGCCTCAATTACAGTCATGGCCACAGTGACCAATCCCATCATTCCCCAAAACACGTCTACAGCCCTGATTCTCTCTAAGGGCCCAGACTTCTCAAGATCAGAAGAACACCCCAAAACAACCAGGTAGAATTTACTATTCTCTCCAAAATTACTCCTCAAATGTTTTCCATCCATTGTTTCCATTGCTTTCCAACTAATAACATCTTCAGACAGAGTCTTCCCAACCAGATAACTCAGTACTAATCTTTCTCCTTCCTTCCTCTTACTCCCATCTCTTTCACCCTACTCAGGAGCCAATTCTTTCTCCTAAATGTGTCTTCAGCTCATCCTCTCCTTTCCTTTCTTACTGCGGCCTTAGTTCAGGTACTTGTTATCTCTACCTGGATTATGAGGGTAGCTCGTAGACTTCTCCATGTTTCCTTTCCGCATATTGTATGACAGTGATGTGAGCATTTCTTTACCTTCAATGGTTCCACAATGCTGCCAGGATAAAGTTCACACTTCAAGAAATGCCGTGCACACAGTGGGCTGGAGCAGGAATCCAAACCAAGAGGCCCCGGGGTCTCCTGTTCCCTCCATCCTGCTGTCGCTCTGCTCGGCCACTTGCACTCTGTGGCCTTCACACACTGAACTCTGAATTCAGAACTTGGGCTCTTTCTTCTATCTGGTCTGTTTTTCTTCTACCCAGCTTCATCAATAATCTTATCCCAGTGATATTCAGCACCAAAATCACCTCCTTCAGGAATTCTTTACTTGCAAATAAGAAAGAACAAATGGTTCTAGACTGTTCCCAACTCTGTTCTATTATTTATCACATTGTATTTCTGTAAAGTGCCTTATATTCTTAATTCCACTTAAGCGTTTGTGTGTTGTCTTCTGAGGCCAGGTACTTGGTGATACTCGCACTGCATCCTCAGAACTTAGTATGCTACAGTGACTGGTACCCAGGAGGAGGAGAAAGAAAGGGAAGAAGATCAGCAAATGTCTGCTGAACAGATGAAGCAGCATGGCTCTCAATGACATTAGGATTAATTCTCACAACCCACAGAGATCAGTCAAATCTAAGCAGGTTTTGGGCTCCAGAACACTTATGTTATAATTTTACCCAACTTAGGGCAAGTTTAGTAAATTTCTCCTCTATCTATAAAGCACTAAAGGACCACTGATAAAAGAAAAAATTAAAATGCAGTCTGTTATCCAAGGAAACCTAGGCCTAATGGCCAAGTGAAACATCTTTGGCCTATAGTAACCTTGCCATGTGATATATATTTTAAGACCATAATTTCTTTCTCATAGTGATCTCAAATTTATACTAAAAAGTCACACTACATACACTGCACTTTGCGCAGGCATGCAAATACTCACTTACCAAAGTAAAATAGCATTTTATGTGACATAAATTGGAGACAGGAGGAAGAATGAGACCTAGTGAACTTAGAACAGATTGGAACAAAGTAAAACTGGAGAAAACCAAGCTGAAACTCTTGAAATTTGCTCAGTAATAAAGAGACATCTATAATTAACAGGCTTTCAAGAGCATGCACCCATGTATTACAGCATCACAGCTCATAAAACACTCATTCAAAGCTATAACAGGCATGTACATTACAGCTCTAAGGGCACATACAGAGCGCTGAAGAAGGAGAAGCCTTTTGAGTGAGATATCATTGCCCTCTGTAGGGCGCCTCATGTGAAAGGGAGCCACACCTGCTAAAATACACAGTGAACTGACAGACAAACAAACAGATGTAAAGTTAGGACTGTCAGGAGTAAGCTGTCATCAATTAAGTCACGGAATGTTTCTGGATGAGTAGAAACATTTCTAGAAAATACATTTATTATGGGTGTAAAGAAATAACACAAATAAGGGCAAGAAAACTGTCAAAACATAATCTTAGGACTGGGATGTAGCTCAGTGGTAGAGCATTTGCCTTGCATTTGCCAGGCTCTGGGTTTCATCCTGAGCACTGCAAAAAACCAAAAAACCCAAACATTTCTGAACTTTTAAATTTATATTCCTATTTCAATCATGATAATAAGAGCAAGTTATAGAAATGTATGAATGTACACATAAGCAGAAATCATACTAATAAGATGAAGTTATAGAAATGTACCTTTAACAATTAAAAAAAATGTATCAAAGACCCAGGAAAACAAAAATCAATTGACTGAACAAAATATGCACTCACATCCTATCAGTAGCACCAACAATCTGTGGGTGAAGAGTGGGTTATTTGATAAATAGTGTTGAGGAAAATACCTCAAAATATGACCAGTTGTTGCCAGCCTGTAATGCCAGCACTCCAGGAGCCTAAGCCAGGAGATTGCAAGTTCAAGCCCAGCCCGGACAACTTAGCAAGACCTTGTATGAAAATTTTAAAAGGGGTTGGGGAAGTAGCTCTGTGCAAAGACCCTGGGTTCCACTCCAATTACCAAGGGGGAAAAAGACCAGTTACTTAAAAATAAGATTGGATTAATATTATCAAAACGATCAAGAATAAACCTATAAGTTAATAAAGTAAGCCCAGTAACAAAGATTCCTTGAATGACATAATTAACATTTGATTACACTAAAATGAAAGATTTTTGCTGTTACTAAAAGCCCTCACAGTTATCAGAGAAGTGACATAGTTGAAGGAAGTATTCATGATATCTAAAGAAAACAAAGAATTAATTTCAGAATATATAAGGAACATTACCAAACACTTTCAAGGAACTTCTCACAAGAAAAAGAGACAGAAAAACAGGCAGGCTAAAGATATGAACAGAAAATTTATGGAAAGGAGAAATTAAGTAAATGAAAGTATCTCAACCTTACTAGTAATCAGAAAAAGGGCAAGATTAAACTATGAGGTACAGTTAACATCTCCTGAGTTTTCAACAACTAGGAAATTTGTTAATAAAAAAGAAGGCATACAGTTCTGTTAACGTAAGAACTCGACAACACTCTATATCTAGCTCCTAGTCCAATCAGCATGCACGCACACTGCAATCCAGTAACACTGCTCTTGGGTAACTGTCTCAAGCGATTTGTGAAGCCAACAGATTCCGTACACCTAGGTTCCGCTGAAAAGATAAATACATCCCGCAGGAAAGTAAAAAGTACTTATCAGAATGTCGAGTCTTTCGTATCCTTATTCCAAACATCTGCATGTTGTCTGTTTCAGCCTTTGCTGAAAAGGTAGATAAGACTAAACCATGATTACTCCTTTTCATAGATCAGGCTACTGACAGAGAAAGCAAAGACACTCTGAGGGCAATATTTCAGGGTTATAAATGGAAAATCTGGAACGCAGTCCAGGCACCATCCATGGGATTCACTAAGTTACACTCTGTGGCTCTGTGTTTCTCTTCTGCACCAGCCCTCAATTTCTTCTGTGCTGCTAACCCCACGTCAAGCTGAACACAGACTGAAGAGTCATAACAGCAGGCATGAAAAACAGACGGATTCAGGATAAACTTCCAGGTCAGTTTTTCCCACTGCAGAAAAGGGAAAAACATCATCTCCCCTCCCATACATTTATCACAAACTATAAAGGTGAAGAGTGGAAAGCCTCTTTCAGCTTCTAGAAAACAAATACACAATTGGTGATGGTAGTGAGAGCTCTGACAGTGGTGATCAGCGTCCTGGCAAACACAGGACGGAATATTCACAAAGTACTATAGGGGAAATGCTCTTAGAAAAAAATCCCATTATCCATGACTAAGTAACTGCAAAGATCTCGAAGTTGACCATGAAAAACAATTAACCCAGAAACAAGATCAGATCCAAACTCAGGGCTTTGCACATCACCAAAGTAATCTACAACAAAGAGGAAAAATTTCACCTGGGAATAGTTTATAATCCGGTGGGAAACATCTTATACATGTTAATCACCATTTCTTCATTTTAAATCTGGGGCAATCATTGTACTTTGGCCCTAATTTGCCATCTCTTGACCTTGGGATACTGGGAGAGGTCTGAAGATTGAATCCCTATCTCACACAGACATGCATTATTTTATAAATACAAAAGATAATATGGTCATTAATATATATCCAGTTGAGTGATAGTAAGTAACTTTGCATTAATTAGAGACAAAAAGCAAAACTCTAGTCAGGTGTGTAATCCCAGCTAATTGGGAGGCTGAAGCAGAAGGACTGAGTTCATGCCAGCTTGGGCAACTAAAGACCCTGTCTCATAACAAAAAATAAAAAGGGTTGGGGATATAGCTCAGTGGTAGAGTGCTTGCCTAATGTGTGCAGACCCCTGGGTTCAATCCCCAGTATTCTCCCCCTAAAAAAATTTTTAAGTACAGTAAAACTTTTTAAGATTCACCATTGAGCACCATTGCTTTCCAATTTATAGTACAGTAACTTTTACTTTATAACATACATGAAGAAAAAAAGAGAAGGTTTGGAAAAACATTTGCATTTATCTCCACTCCTGGTCTTTTTTCAGCCATTAGTTTTTCCTTGGCATTTAACATCAAAGCTAGTCACCCTTTGGTCCTGAGCCAGTCGGTGGGAGCAGAAACACGTGGCTACCTCACAACTGGGCAGCGCACCCGCACAGACAGGACGGGCAGAGCACCGTGCTGAGAAAACATACATGTATCGCTTGATTCCTCCCTGAGAAAACAAAGAGCATTCCTTTTACCTCTTTCCCTCATTTTTTATTTTCCCCTCCTCTGATGTTTAGATATAATATTACAGAAAGAGAATTACAGACCATTAAATTATTGAAGAGAAAATAAGTACCTTATTCAGCATTTCCCAATGAAAATGGGCCCCGAATTTTAATTTATATTCTCCTAAATACAACATTATAACTCTTGCTATGGACGGTCTCAACTTTAAGCACTTCAAAGGTAAGAAAATAAGCTTATTTGTATCTAGGAAAAATTAAAATATGTTAATAATATTACAAAAATATTTAATACATTAATTTAAACTTACATGGGTTTGTCCACGCTTCCCAGAGATACCAATGTCTTGGCGGGTTACCCCGACCCAGACGGAGGAAGGAGGAATATGTATGGGGGCCACAGTGGTGGGGTGTGTGAAGAGCCACATGTATCATTCACTGATTCATTACCTGGGACACAAGCCAGTCTGAGGTAACCAGATGTGTTTTTTAATTCTGCAAAGTTAAAGTTAACCTAATGTGACCCTTCAAAATGTGACCTGCTCACTAAGATCTGACAAAAGATATCTGTAAATTAATATACTACTGAGTTTCAGCAGTAGAACGCAAATCACATTGATTCACACACAGCTAAATCTACTCACAGACACAGAAGAAGTATACATTCAAGCAGGGAAAACAAAACAAAACAAAACAATCCTGAGCTCTGGGCCAAGCCTGAGTGGAGAGGAGCGGGAAAGGCCCTGGAGACAGGGAAGTCCAAACTTGCCTGCCAACTCTCCCAGAACCAGTGGCAGAGGCCCACATGAATCAGCACTGCCATCTCTTCCTCAGGTAGCAGCTTTCCAGACCATAAAAGAGCCCAGGACTGTAAATCCAAAGACTCCTGTGCAAGTCCCAGCATCTCCACTTAGAAATATGGCCATGACATCTTATCAGCCTTACTTCTCGCTCTCCATAAACTGAGCAAACGAATCCTATTTTACTACACTGTTCAAAGAAGCTACTAATTTCAAATAAGATACAAAAAAATATATTCTGTAAACAGAAAATGACAATCTAAAAGTCAGTGTTATTATTATTGGGTTAGATTCTACTAAAATGGGAGCAGATACTGTTTCAAAGTAGAGGATAGATTTGCAGGGACCAAAAACCTATTCTATCTTAGAGCAGAGTGACAGATGCTGAAGCAAGTCCTTAGCAAATTAGACCAGAGGGCGAGGACTACAGCTGGTATAAAAATAAAGCAAGACACTGACTGTACTGGTGTTTTAAAAATCTGTCCTGGGGGTAGGAGTGTAGCTCAGTGGCAGAGCGCTTGCCTAACGTGTAAGGCCCCAGGTTTCCATCCCAGGACTGGGGGAGGAAGAATCTCTCATGATGACTTTATACTTTTCATCTTGCGCTGTATTTGTCAAGAGGCATAAACAGATGTCTCACAATTAAATTCAAATTTAGGCCAGGCATGGTGGCACATGCCTGTAATCCCAGCACTTGGGAGGCTGAGGGAAGAGGTGTTGGCAGTTTGAGGCCAGCCTGGGCTAAATAGTGAGTTAAAGTCCAGCCTGAACTACACAGTGAGACTCTGTCTCAAACAAAACAAAACAAAAACAAACAAACAAAAAAACCAAACAAAAACCCAAACAAATCAAATTTAAATCCATGTTTATTTATCCAGTGAGAAAAAATAAATTGCTCCGTTCTCACGGTACCCCTTGACTACTTATTTGCTAGTATGTCAATTACTGACAATACCACAATGCTTGAAGCAGTTACATTTAATTTAAAAGACTAAAGTTCTGTTGGAGGAGCTACATTTATTTTAAGAGACTAAAGTTCTGAAGGACTGTTGGAACAATATGACTATATAATTCAAATTACTTCCACACTGTTGATATGGGGGAAACAAAGAGAAGGTGTTACAAGTATCAGCCTAACTCAGTACTAAAGAAGCTCCTCTCAAAGAAAAATTAGTTCTGCAGGAAATACATTACAAGTTTTTCAGAATTAAAATAGTCACCGTATGACATCGTGAAATTTAAACTAAATGAGGTAAAAGAGCAGAGTATATGAAGCACTGTTCATTTGCCCTTTCCTGTGCGACACATAACTTGCTCATATCGCTTCTTCCAAAATAGAAGACGTTACTGACTTTCGTATTTTTCAAACATTTAATTTGTTGTCAAACTGATTCTTCTGAACCATCCCACTTCCCTTAGTGGCCCTGCTCAAGAATGGCATTTCATGGTTTCATCACCTTAGATAAACAAAAGAGGTAAAGTAAGGCCTTCACTGGGTGAGAAGTCAATTTGACTCAGTCTGCAGGAAAAAGAGCAGCCAGGGAAACGAAGAAGCAGAAAGTCTGTAGTACAAACCAGTCCTTGTCCTAGCGGTTCCTTCTGTAACCATGTGAGCTGGAGCAAGATATGGATATGAAATTACACTCTGGTGAATTTGAAAAAAGTCACTCTCAATTTTACTTTGGTGTCTGATGGAATTTAATAAAGACGTCCGGTTCGTACTTTTAAAGCACCATCTGTCTCAGCACAGGGGAAACCACAGCGGAGTTAACAAACCAGACACCAGACTAAACACCTCTGAACTCACCGCTGTCCCTCACTTCTGGTCCCGACCTTTCCGCTCCACGCGGCGCGAGTCTGCATCACTAACTCCCTCCGTCTGTGATGGCCTGGCTCTTCCAAAATGGAAAGCAAAGAACCGGGGTCCTCGGTTTTAGAGACCGGACGCCAAGACTCTGCTTTCCACCTTTCATGTCACGCACGCGTCGCCACTGTCACCCTCACACCAACCTCAGCAACACCCAGGGCTTTCAGGCCTCCCAGAACATTTACGCAGGCAACCGCAGCCCGAGAGGAACAAAGAGCGGCCGCTCCAGGCAGCAGCAGCAGAGAGGGTGGCCGGGCAGCCCCGAGGGACACGCGCCCGGGACGCGATGCCCGGAGCTCCCGCTCGCGCCGACACACCTGGGCGGCGGCGGAGCTCAGCCGAGCCCCGCGGGCCACCCGGGACACCCACGCGAGGGAGCGCGCGCCTGCGGCCCGGGCGGCGCCGCCATCCGTCCCCACCCACCGCGCGCACCTGGACCCGGTGGCCACCCTGCTCGCTCAGGGCGCTCTCGGGGACTCGGCTTGGGCGGGCTCCGGAGGCTGGGACCGCGGCGGCAGCGACGAGACTTCACTCCTCCATCCCGGGACGCGGCAGCACGTTACGGTCAGCCGTGCACTTCCTGTTTGAAAGCACAGGGGAGAGAGGAGAGGCTCGGAGTGTGCGGGTGGGGACCGCGCCGAGCGGCGCGCGAGGGGCCGCGAGCCCAGCGCGCCCGGCGACCCGCCCGCCCCCGGCCCGCCTCCCCTGCCGGCCCCCGGGTCGGCCGCCTTCCTTCCCTCGCGCCCAGCTCCTGCCCCAGTCCTTGCCCCTGCAAGAAACCACCTCCGGGAAGGTGCAAAGACAAGACCGAGCCTCTTCAGGGGGAGTGGAGGCTGGATTTATGCAAATTTTTAAAGTTAACAGCCACATCCCAGTATATCCAGGACAGCCAAGCAGCAGAAAGAGCTTCAGGATGGGAAATTACTTGTCTCGTGCCTCACTGACTCAAAAGAGAAAGCACGCATACTGCCGCCACAAACGGAGCTGTCACGAATCGGGGTGAGGGGGGTGGTTTACCAAGTACTGTACCTGCCTCCTGGGGTTCCATCCTCAGCCCACCGACATTTACATTTACCAAGTTCCCCATCGTCTTTGAGAGCATTCTTCCAGAAAACGATTCTTTCACATGTGTAAAAGTCTGGGCTTACATTCATTTTGTTGAACTCTGACTTAAGTAAACTTCACAGTAGTGTTAAAAAAAAAAAAAAGAAGTAAACAGATGGTTGAAGAATCTGCCATCTGTAGGTTCCAGGAGTTGTAACCTGGTGCCCTTGCACCCACAATCTATCAGAAAACAGGCACTCAGAGGACTGTCTCTGACAAACAGCTCCTATTATCAAGCTTCTGGCTTAAACAAACCATTCTTGTTCCCAAGTTCAAAATAAAGAACAGAATATAGAGGTTGGGAATTTAGCTCAGTGGTAGAGCACTCGCCTAGCAAGCACAAGTTCTGAGTTCCATCCCTTGCACCCCTCCCCCCAAAAAAGAATAGAATATAAAAAGTAATTATTCTAAACTGGGAGTGGTGGCACAAGCCTGTAATCTCAGCACTCCAGGAGGCTAAAGCAGGAGATTTTAAGTACAAGCCCAAGTTTAGGCAATTTAGCAAAACCCCGTCTAAAAGGGCTGGGGAATGTAGCTCAATGGCAAAGGCCCTAGGTTCAATCCTCAGTACTGCCCTTTTCCTAAAAAAAAAAAAAAACAAAACAAAACAAAAAACTGTTCTACATAAAAAGCTAAATTCTGTCTACAACAGAAATTGGCAATATTAAGTTCCTACTCAGTGCTAGACAGCATCTCATTTTAATCTCCTCTTGGTCTTAACATTTTCCAATAGCTCTGTAAAAATACTATTCCCATATTCCCAAATGAGGAAACAAGGTCAGAAAAGTTAAGTAACTGTCCTGATGTCTCAGCTAGAAGTGGTCAAATGGAGAGTATCTGGGCCATTTCCTTCAAGCTCCAAGTTGCTAAAACAATAGTGAATTCTAGGGGAAAAGTCAAGTCGAGCACCCACCTGGGGTCGGTTCCTTCAGCTCAATAGGACCCTGCAGTTCCCAGACAATCCCCCTGTAGCTGGCTGGCTTCTTCACCCACCGGACTGGACACAGCACTCTTTCCATTACCTATTATTACTGGCTCTGTCAGCCTTTTCAGGATTACCTGATGGCAAAAGTTCAAAAGGTTCCAGGACAGCTGCTCACATGCCAAGGTACAAAGTCTGTCCAGTTCCGAATCTAATCAGCTGACTAATATTTGTTCTCTGAATTCACTTTTCTCAAATTCAGAGAAAAGTTTGTTTTAATAAGGCAAATACTGTGTACAAAAACAAATGCATGCCATCAACTTTTAGTAAGAAGTTTGGCAGTTTCTCATTTTGTTTTCTTCTAGTCAGGCATGGTGACACGTCTGTAATCCCAGTATTCGGGAGGGCTGAGGCAGGAGGATGGAGAGTTTGAAGCCAGCCAGAGCCATATACAGTACTGTAAGGGGTTCAAGTCCAGTCTGGACTACTTAACTAGACCTTGTCTCAAAAAAATAAAAAGATAAATAAAAAAGCTTTAAGCACTTATTTCGTGCTCACTAGCCAGCAGCATGCAGCTATTAGCCACCTGGTATAGGCCAAGAAATCCAGCGCAAAGTAAAAGACGGCAATGGCGAGCTCTAGCAAGATGAAATGCATCTTGCATGCCTTTCCCATCACCCCACTAGGGCAGCACAGACTAGAGTCACAGGGCACACAGGCCTTCTGGTATGGAGAGGTGGGTAGAAGGGCCACAAGAACAAGTGAGAAGCACTGCTATCCCCCAACTACTCACAGTCTAACAAAGGCTTCTTAAAATCTTCCTGATGGGTCTTAGCATCCTTTCAGGTCCTGCTCAGTCCACCTGATTCCTTTTCTCAGTCCCTTGCTTATCCCAGACCTGTCAACTTTTCATCTCTTTCGACATCTCTTTGCTTCTTCCCAAAGCACTGCCATTTCTTTCCCAGCAAGTACCCAGTGGGGAGGGGCCTCGAATGAGGGCATTTCGCTCAATTCTCTCACTTAAAAAAACCCTGTCAATAATTACCATGTTTCAAAGGACATACCTCTATTTCAAATACCTCTTGGTATTCCTGCTTTCATTTCTGTTATTCATTATAACCCCAAGAGTCCAGAAGGACAACCTCTAAAGAATAATCAAACTCTTAAGAAAAGTCACAGTAAGCGCAGGGCCCTGAGTTCGAGCCCCAGCACCCCCACCCAAAAAAGAAAGAGAAGGCAAGGAAATGCACTTTTTAGTTTCTGTCTTTCAGAACTCATGAGATTAAACTTTCAAAAAAAAAATTCCTTTTGTTCTGAGATTCAAAGTCATTCATGTAAAAATGGCCAAGAATAAACCAGTCCTGTTTTACCCTAGCACTGTACAGAAAATTTTTATGACTACATGAAGTTTGTACTGTTTGATAGATAACAAAATACAGAAGCGCAGGCACAGGGAGTGGAGAGACCATGCTGACTCCTGCCCCGTGTCCATACCTGATCTCGGTGCTTTCCTCCAGAGCACGGCCACCTGGAGAGTAAGTACAACTCCACTTCCCTCTTGGGGCTCCACAACTAAAATATTCCTCCTTAGCAAAAATATGCATCAATGGGCTGAAGGTGCAGCTCAGTAGTGTGTGCACACATAAGGCCCTGGGGTCAGTCCCCAGTGAGATACACACACACACACACACACACACACACGTGTATTCACATTCGTTCTGTGCATACATCCCAGAGTTATGGTTTGAAGAATACCGCACAGTTTGGGACATGTTTCCTCGCCCCCACCACCACGAAGCTTGAGCACCATACCATACTTCCCCACGGTCCAACTATTCTCCGGCTTCTTCTGTTTCATAGAGAACTTGTCTCTTCCTTACCACTGCTGAGTAGGAAAAAATTTAAATCACAACTTTTACCAGGAGAAAGAAGTATGCTCCAAGGTGGGCACAAATGATGCCAAAAAGTTGATCCTGAAAGAATTTGGAGGGTTACTTTCAAAGTCTCTACTCTCTAAGTACCAAAGTCCACCATACTTGGCAACACTGTGAAAGCCCTACGAATGGCTCCAAATTAGTTTCAGGCTAATAAACTTATCTCCAAAAAACAAGGCTGATTATCTTTTTTATCTTAAAATAGAAAGATCTTGAGCTGCGAATGGTGATACATGCCTGTAATCCCAGGGGGCTGAGACAGGAGGATTGCTGTGAGTTCAAGGCCAGCCTGGACTGCATAGCAAGACTCTGTCTCAAAAAAACAAAAAGAGAAAGATTTACTTTGGAAATCAAAAATGTTTGCCACAAAATTTCTCTGTGTGAACATTGGGACTCTCCGTGATTAATACAGATGGATTTTTCAAGCAAGAAAATGAAAAAATACAATCTGTCTGGTTACCTAAGAGATGGCCTCTCTGCACTAGCATCCTTCACAGCACAACGTTCCTGCCTCAGCCTTCACTTCCAGGAGAGGACACATAATAGGACATTCCAGGAGGAGGTCTCTGGCACGCAGGCACACCTCCTGGCCTCTGTGCAACGTGGGCACTGCTTTCAAGGAAGCCCTCTCACAGCCAGCTGGCTGGCCTGCCTGGCATTTCCCCAGGGAGTGAGCAGTCATCTTCCAGGAGCCAGAAGGAGAGTTGTCTCCCATGGCAGAGTGTAGCAAGAGGTTGCAAGTCAGCTTCATGAAACACCTGCCTGCAGCCCACTTAGCCCAGAGCGTCCTGATTCTGAGCAAGCCGAGAAGGAAGGTACTACTTAAGAGTGCCCAGCGAGGCATGCAAGACTGAGTCACAAAGCAGAAACACAAGGCCACGTGGGCCTTAGCTGATACCTCCCCAGGCGCAGGGCCTCAACGTCCCCAGCTTCCAGACGCACACTGCACACTTTGCCCAGAATTACCGCCCTAATTCCACAGAAAAAACCATCACTGGCTCTACCTCCCCGAATTCTGGGAACAGCCTCCGCAGGGAGGGGCCGTTATCACCGCTGCACAGCACAGGACGCAGACCCCCAGAGGTTAGGTGATTTTCTCAAAGCAGTGAGCAGTGGAGCTAAAACTCACTCTGGATCGGGTCCTCCTTCTAATCGGAGAGAAATGAGTGGGTGCGTTTTGGCTATGGACTTATTCTGCACTACACGGCTGTTATTCAGAAAAACTACCCTTTTAAAATACAGCTTGTGAAGCTCTCTCGGCTATAGCATGCTATTCTCATCACTTTGTCAAGGTTAGTGAAACATAAAATATACACTGTATTTTGAAATGGGCTGACTGTTTCAAACCACAGTAACATAAGTGCATGTAAATTGGGTTAAATATACTCTTGGGCTGCATTTCACTATTATTTTATAAAATAATTAAATAAAACAGAGCCTCTAGTCAAATTGTGATACACAAAATCTTAATATAATTTTTCCAAGTTACCCCTCTGGTTTTTCAGTTAATATATGCATGTAAAATACTATGTTGGCCAATGTACTGTATTTTTTTTGTTGTTTGTTTTTTGATGTACTGTATTTTGTAGGCATAATATGAAAGAAGCCAGGTATGGTGACATATATCTGTAATTCCAGCATTATGGGAAACTGAGGCAGGAGGCTCACACACAAGTCTGAGTCCAGTCTGGGCAACTTAGCAAGACCCTATCTAAAAAATATACATTTGAATAACAAAACAAAAAACGCCAACAAGGGGCAGATGCACTTCATGCAAAGACCCTGGGTTCAATCCTCCCACAGAGAAGAAATTGTTCAAATAGGAAGGGAAACTAAGGAGGGGGGAGGGGGAAAGGAACAAAAGGATAAGTAAAAAAATGGAAACAAAGCTTTTGCAAATAAGGAGAGGAAGAGGGGTTGAGGGGAAGGGAGGAGAATGGGAATAAAAGCAACAGCAAGATCTATCATGTACAGCTACAAATTCCCTATGATGAATGTTATCATTATGTATATCTAAAATGTACCACATAAATTTTTTTTTAAAAATCTACCAAAAAATTCATCCCCAAATAAGAAGGAAAGAGAGGGAGGAAGGAGGAAGAGGGAGGATGGAAGGAAGGAACAAAGGAAGGAAAGAAAAAAAGAAAGTTTGGCTAAACATCCATACACCACAGAAAACTGTTCAAAATGTTCCCGCATAGACAGCTAGTATGAACAGCCTTGAGTTATTTCACGACTTTTGATCACAGTATTGCAGAGACTAAACACAACCCTTACAGTACATTTTTCTTTGAGAGGCAAGTTTTG